>UESW01002152.1:171717-193295 GCA_900491605.1 Calamus simplicifolius
AATTGTGACCAAATTGCGACAACTCAGCGAGAAAAAAAAAATATCGTCGCAATATAGCGACACATTAGCGATGCAAAAACCAGAAAATAAACAAAATCGTTAATATAGCGACGTAAATAACAAAAAAATAAAAAAATATATAATTTTAATATAGCGACGCAATTATGCATCGCTATATTGTAACACAAATTTGCGTCGCAATATAGCGACGCATTAGCAACGCAAAAACCATTTTAATTAAAAAAAAATTAATATAGTGACACAGTGATTGCATCGCTATTTAGCAATGCAATAGTGATGCATTTAACAAAAATAAAAAAAAATTTAATATTCAATATAGCGATGCAATAATGCATCGCTATATTGCGACGCAACTGTTTGCGTCGCAATATAGCGACGCATTATTGCATCGCTAAAACCTAGAAAATTTAAAAAAATTCGTTAATGTAGCGACGTAGTGATTGCATCACTATTTAGTGATGCAATAGTGACGCAAATACCAAAAAATTAAAAAAAATTATTTTTAATATAGCGACGCAAAAACCCAAAAAATTAAAAAATTCGTTAATATAGCGACGCAACGGTTGCGTCGCTATTTAGCGACGCAATAGCGACGCATATACCAAAAAAAAATTAATTTTTAATATAACGATGCAAAAACCTAGAAAATAAAAAAAATAAATTGTGGCCGTGGTCGGCAACCAAGGCCATGGCCTGGCCACCGCCAGGCCGTGGCCTGGCCACCGCCAAGCCATCGGTAAAATTAAAAAAAGGGGTTTTTTTTCCACAACCCATCCCGTGAAAAAAAATAAAAAATATAAAGTGGTTCCCCCCTTTCTTGCTGGCCGCGGCAGTGTCCATCGTCGATCATCGCCGATCAGGATCATGGCTTGGATCGATCGCAACCATCGGATCATCACAGATCGGATGGATCGCAACCGTTAGATCGATCATCGCCGATCGGGATCATGGCTTGGATCGATCGCAATCATCAGATCATCGCCGATCGGATGGATCACAGCGGTCGCATCGATCATCGTCGATCGGGATCATGGCTTGGATCGATCGCAACCGATCAGATATCATCGCCGATCGGATGGATCACAACCATCGAATTGATCATCGTCGATTGGGATCATGGCTTGGATCGATCGCAACCGTTGGATTATCGCTGATCAGTTGGATCGCAATCGTCGGATCAATCATCGCCGATCAAAATCATGGGTTCAATAGATCGCAACCGTTGGATATCGTTGCCGATCGGATGGATCGCAACCGTTGATCGATCATCGCCGATTGGGAACATCGCTTGGATCGATCGCAACCGTCCGATATCGTCGCCAATCGGATGGATCGCAACGGTCGGATCGATCATCGCCGATCGGGATCATGGCTTTGATCGATCGCAATCGTTGGATCATCGCCGATCGAATGGATCGCAATGGTCGAATCGATCATCGCTGATCGGGATCATGGCTTTGATCGATCACAATCGTTGGATCGTCTCCGATCAGATGGATGGCAACGGTCGGATCGATCATCGCCGATTGGGATCAAGGCTTGGATCGATCGCAACCGTCGGATCATCGCCAATTGATGGATCACAGTGGTCAAATCGATCATCGCCGATCAAGATCATGGCTTGGATCACTCGCAATCGTCGGATATCATAGCTGATCGGATGGATCGAAATGGTAGGATCGATCATCGTCGATCGGGATCATGGCTTGGATCGACTGCAACCATCAGATCATCGCCGATCGGTTGGATCGCAACGGTCAGATCGATCATCACTGATCGGGATCATGGCTTGGATCACTCGCAATCGTCGGATATCATCACCGATTGGATGGATCACAATTATCGAATCAATCATCGTCAATTGGGATCATGGCCTGGATCGATCGCAACTATTGGATCGTCGCCGATTAGTTGGATCGCAACCGTCGGATCGATCATCGCCGATTAGGATCATGGGTTCAACTGATCGCAACCATCGGATATCATCGCCGATCGGATGGATCACAACCTTTGGATCGATCATCGCAAATCGGGATCATGGCTTAGATCGATCGCAACCGTCAGATCATTGCTGATCGGATGGATCACAATGGTCAGATCGATCATCCCCGATCGGAATCATGGCTTGGATCGATCGCAACCGTCGGATATCATCCCCGATCGGATGGATCGCAATGGTCAGATCGATCATCACCGATCGAGATCATGGCTTGGATCGATTGCAACCGTCGGATCGTCATCGATCGGATGGATCACAGCGGTCTGATCGATCATCGCCGATCGGGATCATGGCTTGGATTGATCGCAACCGTCGGATCATCGCCGATCGGATCGATAGCAGCGGTCGGATCGATCATCGCCGATCGAGATCATGGCTTTGATCGATCGCAACCATCGGATCATCGCCAATCGGTTGGATCGCAACGATCGGATCGATCATCATCGATTGGGATCATGGTCTGGATTGATCGCAACCATCGGATCGTCGCCGATTTGTTGGATCGCAACCGTTGGATCGATCATCGCCGATCGAGATCATGGTTTCAATCGATCGCAACCATTGGATATCATCGCCGATCGGATGGATTGCAACCATCAGATCGATCATCGCCAATCGGGATCATGGCTTGGATCGATCGCAACCGTTCGATCGTCTCTGATCTGATGGATCACAACCGTCGAATCGATCATCGCCGATCGGGATCATGGCTTTGATCGATCGCAACTGTCGGATCATCGCCGATCCTATGGATCGCAATGGTCGAATCGATCATCGCCGATCAAGATCATGGCTTGAATTGATCGCAACCGTCAGATCGTCACCGATCGGTTCTATATGTAATGGTCGGATCGATCATCCCTGATCGGGATCATGGCTTGGATCACTCGCAACCGTCGGATATCATAGCCGATCGGATGGATCGAAACGGTCAGATCGATCATCCCCAATCGGAATCATGGCTTAGATCGATCGCAACCGTCAGATCATCGCCAATTGGATCAGTAGTAGCGGTCGGATCGATCATCGCCGATCGGGATCATGGCTTGGATCGATCACAACTGTCGGATCGTGCCGATCGGTTGGATCACAACGGTCGGATCGATCATCGCCGATTGGGATCATGGCCTGGATCGATCGCAATCGTCGGATCGTCGCCGATTAGTTGGATCGCAACCGTCGAATTGATCATTGCCAATCATGATCATGGGTTCAATCGATCGCAACCATCGAATATTGTCGCCGATCGGATGGATCGCAACTATCGGATCGATCATCGCAGATTAGGATCATGGCTTAGATCGATCGCAACCATCGGATTGTTGCCAATCAAATGGATCGCAGTGGTCGGATTCAAGCTATAATGCGTCGCAATATTAGTTTATAAATTAATAAACTTATATTGCGATGCAATGTATTTGCGTCGCAATATTGCGACGCATAATGGATGCATCGCAATATTAGTTTTAAATTAATAAACTAATATCAATATTTGTAATATTAAATTAATAAACTAATATCAATTGCGATGCAGTATAATTGCATCGCAATATTGCGACGCATAGTGGATGTGTCGCAATATTAGTTTGTTAATTTAAAACTAATATTGTGACGTCGTGATATTAGTTTCAAATTAACAAACTAATAATTATGACGCATTATGAATGCGTCGCAATATTGCGACGCATAATGGATGCATCGCAATATTAGTTTTAAATTAACAAACTAATATTGCGACACATTATGATTGCGTCGCAATATTGCGATGCATAATGGATGCATCACAATATTAGTTTTAAATTAACAAACTAATATTGCGACGCATTATGATTGCGTCGCAATATTGCGACGCATAATGGATGCGTCGCAATATTAGTTTTAAATTAACAAATAATATTGCGATGCATCCATTATGCATCGCAATATTGCGATGCTTCATAATGCATCGCAATATTGATATTAGTTTATTAATTTAATAATGCAAATATTGCGATGCATTGCATTTGTGTCGCAATATTGCGACGCATAATGCCTGCGTCGCAATATTTGTAATATTAAAATTTTAAACTAATATTGCGACGAATAGCATATGCGTCGCAATATTGCGATGCAAATCAGATGCGTTGCTAATTTTCCACCAAAATGCCTAATGGTGGAAACTTAGCGATGTAATCAGCGATGCATAATTAGCGTCGCTGATTAGTGACATATTTAACAGTGTGGGGGGGGGGGGGGGAAATCCCCCCCTCCCATCTTCGGCCATGGGGGGGGGGGGAATCCCCCCTCCCGTCTTCTCGGCCATGGCCCCGTGGCCGTCTGTGGCCTAGCCACGGTGGCCTATGGCCAGGCCACCAAAAAAATAAAAATACAAAAATAAAAAAAAATAGGAATGGATTTTTTTATTAAATTAATATAAAAAATAAATTTGTTACAAAATATTATTAGTAAGCTATTTTAATATTTTAATCTTAATAATTTATTATTTATTGATAAACTATTATAATAAAAAATATTTATTACAAAATATTATTCTTTAATATTACAAAATATATTTCATAACCAATTTTACTGATTAAACTATTTAATTATTAATATTAAAAATAGTATTAGTAAGCTATTTTAATATTTTAATTTTAATAGTTTATTTAAAAATATTATTATATCAATTAAATTTAGAAAACCCCTATAGTAATATTATTATATTAAATAAATAATATATTACAATAATATTAGAATACAGTATAGTATTATTTTAATATTATATAAAATTATATTATGTGATATTATAATATAATAATATAATGATTCTATAACATCAATATATTGAACTATTTTGGGTTTGATCAAATTTTAAAATAAATTCGAAATAGTTTTCTTCATGCATGTCTTATTGTCAGAATGTTATTATAAGTTCTTGTTACAATATTAAATTTAATATTATATTCATTTTCACCAATAAAAAATTATTTATAATAAACTCATTATAAATTAATATAAAATTATGATATCATTCAATATTTGAATTTTTTTTATTAAATTACAAAAATAAAATTTATTATCCCTTTAACTTATAATATTCACTATGATCATAAAAAAAGTATGTTTATGATAATTAATTTAGGACACTTTATTAATAATATCATATTATAATATATATTAACTTATATTAGTTCATAATATTATAATATAAAATAATAATAATAAATTATGGTATTCTAATAAATAATGCATGGTTGCAATATAACATCAATGTAGTATTTGCTAATTTGTGATTCTGATCGATAGTAAATTAATTAAAGAAATTGCTTTACGATTATTTAGTGCTTATTATGCTTTAAATTAATTCAGTCATAATTGATTAGTGATTTTTATATAGTCATGGTTCAATTTCTTAGTCTATTAAACTATGCATGATAGTTTATTGGTGAACATTTGACATATGTGAGTTCAAATTTTATTGATATTATAATGATTTTATAATATCATATTATAATATGATTTTATAATATCATATTATGTCTTGATTATTTACATCCTACTTCAAATTGAATGATGCATTAAATTATGTAATGCTAGAATGAACGTCTTGTTGTAGTTCTATTTAATTTTAGCACTGAATTAGTAGTTTCAATGATTTATATTTTAATCTTCACATAGAATAATATAATTAGTTTATTACAGAATTGACAAGAATTTCTGAATAACAAGCATAAGTTCGATTGTCTTTGGATTTTCATATTATTTCTCACAGCACTATAACCTTTAGACCCATTTGAGAATTTGTAATAGTCTTGCAAATTCTCAAATTATCCTGGTGGACAGTTTGAAAATAATTTTTGTGATATTTTAGTCTGCTATTAATCATCGTTGGTTGAGATTGCGGTTTGTATTTGCTCATACGTTCTCCTAGTGTGGCATATATGCCACACATTTAGGAGAACATATGCTGCTGAAATTTCAACGTAACCGATCGATGATAATTAATAGCAGAATAACATATCATAAAAAATATTCTTGAATGGGATAGGGCCTTACCTTTTAGACATGGAGTGAAGGTGGAATTAATTTAGGACACTTGAATACTTGTGAAGTCTCATGATTGAACGGACCGCCTTGCGGCTCGATCCGAACTCAAGCCCTAGCATTAGCCTGGCATGAACCTGTGCCTCGGTCCTTGCTAGCACACCAAGGATCGTAGCTGTGGCCCGGCCTTGCAGGGTAGGGACCTTAGTTGTGTAAAAGAAAATTGGTTTAGTTATAAATGATTTAAATGGTTGTTATTAACCTTAGTTGTGTAAAAGAAATAATTTAGTTATATATTTAGTAATGCTAATATAATTTTATAATGTGGTTTCCTTTAATGGTTTACCAGAAATTGTATAAGTCGGTCAAAAATGAGCGGGGCTAACTCGTGGATGTATGCAAAGATAAAAGATGGCTTGCTTAATCTAGATTTTCTGAATGGAATGGAAGAATTTATCGCATTTGCATGTAGCCAACCTGAATGGATGGATGGGCCTAGGATTAGGAGCCCATGCAACTTTCACAGGTGTCAGAATAAAGCCTACAGAGATGTTGAAACTGTTAAGGTGCATTTGTGTAAAAAGGGGTTTATTCCTGATTACGATGTTTGATACTATCATGGTGAACCAGAGGAAATTCCAGCAGCTGTTACAAGCCAACAAGTGTCAATTCCCGTAGATGAACCATTTGTGAATTTAAACACATATGAAGAAATGATGATGAATGCATCGGGTAATGAATTCAATCAGAATACATTTATGGAAGAACCAAATCTAGATGCACAACAATTTTATGATATGTTGTGTGCTGCAAATCAAGAATTGTATCCTGGTTGTGAGGGCCATTCCCAGTTGTCTACGGCTACTCGGTTGTTGAATATTAAGGCAGAACATCGATTATCAGAAAAGGAATTCAATTCTATAGCTGGGTTAAACAAGAAAATTTTGCCAAATGATAATGTTGTAGCAGACAATTTTTACTCAACGAAGAATTTATTGCGTGGGCTTGGGCTCCCAGTTAATAAGATCGATTGTTGCTTGAACAATTGCATGATATATTGGGGTGAAGACTCAGAGGTGCGATGGTGTAAGATTTGTGGTCAATCGAGGTACAAAAATGACGAAGGGGGAGCTAGTACAAGTAGGAGGAAAAGTGTGCCTTACAAGAGGATGCATTACTTTCCTCTTACTCCATGCCTGCAGAGATCATACAGATATGAGGCTACAGCTGCTGATATGAGATGGCATGCCGAACATGAATCTAAAGAGGATGAAATGCGGCATCCGTCAGATTCAAAAGCTTGGAAGCATTTCAATGAAAATCATCCTGATTTCGCTGAAGATATAAGGAATGTGAGATTAGGTCTTTGTACCGATGGCTTCCAACCATTTGGTCAAGCGAGCCAACAGTATTCATGTTGGCCTGTGATACTGACTATATATGACCTTCCTCCATGGAAGTGCATGAAAGATTTTGCAATGTTTTTGATAGTTTTGGTTCCAGGACCATCAAATCCAAAGGAAAAGATTGATGTCTTCCTGCAACCGTTGGTGGCCAAATTAAAAATGTTGTGGGAAATAGGAGTCATAGCCTACGATATTTCTATGAAACAAAATTTCATCATGAGAGCTGCTTTGATGTGGACAATAAGTGACTTCCCGGCATATGCAATGTTGTCTGGTTGGAGTACTGCTGGACGTCTGGCATGCCCCCATTGCATGTATGATTCAGATGCTTTTACTTTGCAGAAGAGTGGTAAGCAGTCATGGTTTGATAATCATAGGAAGTTTTTGCCTCCAAATCATCCTTACAGGCATATCTTGACCGCCTTCCGGAAGAACAAAGCAGTCAAAAAATTCATTGAACCGATTAGGTCTGGCTCGGATATATTTGATACTATAGAGCATTTGGGGTTGAGGTATGCTTGGGAACCAGATGCAGATAGAATAAATGGCCGTATATGTAAAGAACATACCTGGAAGAAGAGAGTTTATTTTGGGATTTGCCGTATTGGAGCACAAATCTCATCCGACACAACTTGGATGTTATGCATATCGAGAAAAATTTCTTTGATAACATATTTAACACGGTGCTAAATATCTCGGGAAAAACCAAAGACACTGCAAAGTCAAGAGAAGAACTTAATCAGTATTGCAGAAGAGGTGATTTGAGGAGGAGTGCCGATGGGACCTATCCTAAAGCCTATTACACTCTTGACAGAAATTCACGAGAAGTATTATGTAACTGGGTTAGAGGGTTAAAATTTCTAGATGGTTATGCCTCAAATATCGGTAGGTGTGTGGACATGCATAAGCTCAAGTTGTTCGGCATGAAGAGTCACGACTGCCATGTTTTATGCAACGGTTATTACCTATAGCTTTTCATGAGTTGCTTCTGCACCATGTCTAGAAGGCATTAATGGAGCTCAGCTTGTTCTTCAAGGAGTTATTTGTTGTATTCATTACTTCTGCATCCATGGCAAGGCTTGAGGAGGAAATTCCAATTATTTTATGCAAGCTGGAGAGAATTTTTTCCAGTTTTTTTGACTCAGTGGAGCATTTACCGGTTCACTTGCCATACAAGCGAGCATAGCTAGTCCCGTGCAGTATCGCTAGATGTATCCTTTCGAGAGGTAAATATATACATCAGTAAGACATGTTGACATTTCAAATATTATTTCATTGCGAGAAGATTGGTTTATTTTTTTTCACCTTTACATATAGGTACCTTAAGAAGTTAAAAAATAATGTGCGTAATAAGGAAAGGGTTGAAGGTTCAATATGTAATGCACATTTGGTCGAAGAAGTTTCAGCTTTTGCCTCGCATTACTTTGAGGGTCACGTCCGCACGGGGAGATGAAATGTTGGTCGTAACGATGACGTATGTGTGGATTCAGGAGAACCTAATGACGGTAGAATATCGGTTTTTAAAGGTATCGACCGTTCATTTGGGGCGCAGAAGTCAAGAAATCTTAGTGATATGGAGTATGATGCAGCACATTATTACATCCTAATGAACTATAGAGAAGTCGATCCATACATTGAGTAAGTATATACTTCAATGCTTAATTGGAACTTCTAATTTAAATTGCAATATACCACAATATTTAATTGCTAACAGATGTTTTAATCCTTATCATCCCATAAGGATGTATTGTGATAGACAACGATAGATGAATCCCGACATCAGTCAAGTTACCATTAGGAAGAAGTTAGAAACGGAGTTCGCTTACTGGTTTTATGAATTTGTGAGTAGTATCACTCAATCAATTTCAATAATGGCTTTTATTTTTTGAATTGGTTGTGAATAGCTTATTAATTTATAACGGTCCATTGTCCACAATCGATAATATTTTTATTAAATGTCTATCGTAATGGCCATTGAAGACCGTAACAACTTCTACTGGCTATTTTGTTAATGGGTACAAATTTTAGATTGAACGACTAGTAGCTTCAAGAGGCACGCAGAACTGGGGCGTGTGTGTTAAAGGAGAAAGTGTTGGAGCAAATATGAAGGATTATTATGGAAAGTTAGTAGAGGTGGTTGAAGTTGAATATCCCGGTTGGCCTATTAAACGAACCGTATTGTTTCGTTGCAATTGGTTCGATCCGACACTTCTTGTGGGAAAAAAGGTTCATAACGACTACAATCTAGTTGAAGTGAACCATCGACGAAGATTGCAGAAATATGATCCATTCATCCTTGCATCCCAAGCTCAGCAAATGTTTTACTGCGGATATCCAAGTTTGCGCAACGACAAGTGAGATTGGTGGGCTGTTTCTAAAATCATCACACGTTCAACAATCGTATTAGATGAGAGTTCATCAAGTCAATCAGACGAGTGCCCTGCATTTCAAAAGATGAGATGGAAATGCATGCAATTGAGGACGACACAAGGGCTTCTGAAACATTACTTAGAGATCCAAATGGTGATGTCCAAGAAATTGCGGATTCAAATGTTTGGTTTCCTTCCGATGATAATGAAACTGAATCGCAGTCTGATACGACATCAGATGTTGAACCAACATTTCACGAAACAAATAAAACCGACTAAACATAAAGGTTTTTTCAAATTCAATTTATTTTTATAAATGTTATATTTTTACATATTTAATCATTAATTGTAATAACATTCATGAATCTTTAGTATTTTCAGTATGACGGGCTAAAGTAGATCTACCGGCGACAGACAGAGTGAGCAGAGACGTAGCCCTGCCGCATCAGATCCCATGAGCTTTGGAGATGGAGAGTTCGGATCTCCACACATCGCACAGCCTCCAGTCTCTTCAGCCATCGACGGTGATGCTGCATTAGTATTATCATCCAGCCGATCGACACATACATCCAAGAGTTCTTTCACCGTCGGTCGTACCGTACTTGGACTTGATGCTCATAGGCTGTAAGTATATAATAATTGTAAATATATCATTTATCTTTTTAAGTCAATTACCTATAAACATGTATTTTTTAACAGATTTATTGAGCAGCAACATGTATCGAGCTAGATCAGCTCCATATTTCAGAGGCGTGCTGATCCCAGTGGCTACGATTGGTGCCATGTATCTGCAGCCACGAGGGAGTTTTATTTTTCAGAGTTTCAGGTAAACTTATTAAATACAATTTATCTTAAATTTCTTAATCTTAATAAATTCTTAAACTAACTGTTTATTTCAAAGCAGAAAAGTTTACGTGGGACCCTGTTATCCATGATGCCATTAGGGCAGCATGGAATGCTTTACAGCACGTCGATACTCTGACATGCTTCATCATTGGAGGACATCGGGTGAGCATCCTGCCCAAATGCCAGAGGGTATTTGGCATGAGTGGCAGTAGGCGTGGCAGTCTGATTGCTGGCGCAGGAGGTCCGCATCAGCCAGCACGAACCGCCGATCCGAGAGGGGTGGTCCTGGCATGGGTCTCTCTCGCCACATTGCGGGGTCTATTTCTATTCAGGAGCACAGACGCTGCATGATAAGAAAACTTAAATATTTTAATTACTAATTTAGTTATTTACAAATACTTTTATTTATATCAATTTTTATTTCTGTTGTTGTAGTCTGAACAGGAGGGCGGAGATCCTGGTGAGTTTCGTCTATTCAGGGCGACACACACTAGGAGGAACGGTTCCTGGGTCGATACATGATCACAGGAGGTTGCAGTAAGAAATTAGCTTTATATTGTATCTGTTTAATTTCTAAAATTTTATTTAGAGAAATTTATTGATTCATTTATTGTTAATTTTATAATTCAAAAGCACGAGTCGAGGAGCTTTAGTCCCAGGCATCGCAGGTCGACTCCATTGATGGGGGACCGCCCATCGAACTCTCATCAGAGGAGAGTCGACGTGTGTTTTTGGAGGCTGTTGGTGCCCAGCCACGAGACCGCAGGGTCTATGGTCTAGGCACTAGAGCTTCTGCATATTTTTCCCAGCAAGACTCTAGTTCACGCTATTCTGGTGATATTCCTGCCGAGCGTTTAGAGGACATTTGGAGATCTATTACGGAGGAGGTTCGGCAAGAGATTCAGTAGGAGTTCGACCAGTGCACGGAAGTCCTTCAGCATGAGTTTGACCAATGCACAGAAGTCCTTCAGCACGAGCTCTCTGACATAAGAGAGCAGATGTGTCACATGCAGGATTTGGTTAGCCGCATGTCGCAGGGTTTCCAGCCACCACGTCATCGTGATAGTGGAGATTCTTGATATATTTTTTTCTTTACTTTTTATGTGTTGTACATGGAAACTTCAAAATTTTAATATATTAATTATTTTTAAAAATTTAATAATGAATGTTTCGATTAATATTAGTGTTTCAATCAATATCAATGTTTCAATCAATATCAATATTTTGATCATAATTTTTATAAATTTAACCATTTTAATTTATAATATTTTTTATTTTTTAAAAAAATTTAATTAGCGATGCATTAGCGACTAAAATTGCATCGCTAATTTATCTAAAATATTATTATTAAATATTACAACGCATTCTATTGCATCGCAATATTGCGATGCAATTGAATGCGTCGCAATATTAAATTTAACCATTTTAATTTTTAATTTTTAATCTTTTTTATTTTTTAAAAAATAATTAATTAGCAATGTATTAGCGACTGAAATTATGTTGCTAATATTTCTAAAATATTATTATTAAATATTACGACGCAATGTCTTAGCGTCGCAATATTGTGATGCACTTGGTTGCGTCGCAATATTAATTAGCGACTTATTAGCGACTGAAATTATGTCGCTAATATTTCTAAAATATTATTATTAAATTTTGCGATGCAACAGCCTTGCGTCGCAATATTGCAACGCAAAGACGTTGCGTCACAATATTGCGATGCAATAAATGCATCACTGAGAGTCGCTATTTAGCGACACAATTGCGACTAAATTCATTATGTGACGAGACTTACAGCGACGCTACAGTTGCGTCGGTAATGCATCGCAAAACCCAGTTTAGCGACGCATTAGTGACGCATTTTTGCATCGCTATATTTATTTTCTATTGCAGTGGAAGCCCAACCTTGAAGCTTTCTTCATAAAAGAATACCCCCGACTCCAATGGATCAAGCACCCTCTGTCCAGGACCGAGAAATCGCATCTGAATGTCACTGGTAAATCAGTATTACCAGCTGATCCTTTCTAGATCTACAGCTATCATAGTCGAGGCTAAATCAATGGGGCATCCCTTGTCTCCAATATCAGAAGAAACATCAGCCATGTCTGATTCTAAGATGAGGATTTTCGAAGGAAGAAGATAGAGAGAAAGCGCAATAGAAGGTAACCCACCACTCGCCTCTCGCTTCTATTTAAACCATTTCAACAAGATGAAGATCCTCATGCACTACCAAATCTTGGGCTTGCCATGCGCCATTTTGTTCACCAATAGCAGAAGGTGAGGGGTTTTCTTCAACGGCCTAGCATTTATGATGCCCAAGCCTACGCTTCGGACTAGGGAGTGGGGGCATGTTATGTGGGATAAAATTATCATCGCACTGATGCTCACGCACATGACAAAAAGGGTCAAAACCACTTTTGATTTTTGATCAGACAACTGTCATATCTGGAAAACAACATAGCTGATATACCTCGGCAAGGCCGAGCCATCCTCGAACCAAGTCACCCTCAGATTAAATCACTCCAAGCCATTTCTTTTGCCCCAACAAAGCCTAGCTATCCTCTTATCTCGATCGGATCAAGATATTCATGCCTTGGCAGAGCTAAAGCATTCTATCCTCATATACTCAACGACACCAAAATATTTTATACCTTGACCAAAGTTTTTATTTCGGCCAAACCAAACCGCTCTTATACCTCGGCCAGACTGAGGCATTCAAATGCCTCGGTGGAGTCAAACTATTTTGTACTTTAGCTAGGCCGAAGGGCCCCTGAACCTTTATGGAACCAAGTGTGGAAGAATTCAAATTTATTATAGTTTGACAAGATTCCAGCCGTATAGGTCGTTGAGTGAAAAATTATATGACAACCTGAAACAAACAAGCTTAACATTGCACAAATAAGCTAAAGTTTGAAACAAATAAGCTTTACATTGTACAAACAAGCTAAAGTTTGAAACAAACAAGCTTCACATTTCAAATTACATGTCTAAAAATATACATCTTTTACATAAGACTAACAAAAAAAATGCATTCTTAAACCAAAACATATCCAAAGTAATCCAAATGTTGCATAACATTTTAATAGCCATCATATGCATTGATTAAGTCACCTTTATCCTTCGAAAGTAGAAAATATTGAGGCGATATAAAGAACCAGTTAGAAGACCACATAAGTTTGGTATGAGAAATCTTCTCCAAGTAGTGAGACTGCATTCACCATCCAAAGCTCTATGATTTTTTACTCATTACCCCTTTTCCAGATGTTTTAGTTTTCTGCTCATCACCTCTTCCCATATACTTTCATAAAATTTTGGCAAACTTCATATTAGAAGTTACAAATGTCTCAAAGAAGATAATAAAAAAATAAAGATACTAGTTTGGCCCACTAACATTACATGATAAAATGCAATGGTTAAAGCTATATTGCTCATTTTAAAAGGTAATGAAGGTTCTGGTAGAATGTTTATACCAAGAATCATCACTTCCACAAACAAGGCTAAATCATCACTTCCACAACCCTAGTGGGCCTGCTGCTTATGGCTTTGCGGGTTTGGGTTTTCTTTGGTTTGGGTTGATTGCAACCCTAATCCGGCCCAAGTTGCAAATCGGTCCGGGTTCAACCCGGATCCTTTGGGTTCGGGTTAAGCAAAATAGAATTTGAGTACTGCTGCAAATCGGGTTCCACGGGCCGGGTTCGGGTTGAACCTAGCCCAAGTTGCACTCCTACCCATGATATCGCCGAATATGCCCATGATATCTATCCATTTTTTTCCAAAACAATATGCTCAACCAATATTTTAAAAAATATATATTTAAAAAAAATAAAACTAGAGGCATCCAAACGAGGTGCATCCAAAATGAGGCATCGCACACAACGCGTGATATCAATATCTTAAAAAAAAATCTTTAGAAAGATAAAACCCACTGCATATATATCCGCCGAATATGCCCATGATATCTATCTATTTTGTGAAACAATAGGCTCAACCAACGTCTAAAAAAAAATGCTCATAATGTTTATCTTAAAAGAAATTTTGAAAGAAAAAAAAAAAACAGAAGCGTCCAAATGAAGCTACCGAAAAATACTTTGAATATACCCACCGTAATGCGTGATAGCCGGATATATGCTAATAATGTCTATCCATTTTCTAAAATAATAGGTTTAACCAATATCTTAAAACAAATATTAAAAAAAAAATAAAAAACTAGAGGCACGTCCAAGTTCACCGCACACAATATGCGTGATAGCCGAATATGCCCATGATTCTATCCATTTTGTGAAACGATGGGCTCAACCAATATCCTAAAAAGAATCTTTAGGATATTGTCCAAATATTATGCCTATATAAATTTGCTCTCAGACCATGTCCGAATGCAAGGTTTTCACAAAGAGTGAAAATCACCGCTGGACAAGAAGGGCAAGAAGAAGGTAAAAATCTCATTATTTCGTGTTCTGTCGTGCCTTGTTTTGATTCTATTAAGTTCTGATGTGAAATCTGATTCGAAATCTTCATGGTCTCTATTTTGTTGATAGATTCCGGATGGGTTGTGGTGTGATATTGGTTGCATTGCATGGTCCGATCTTGGTTTTGGTTTTGATTTTGTATCTTAATTTTTTGAAATTTGAGGAGTCTAGATCCATATTCCGGAACATTTAGTTGTTTGAAAGTGAGTCTAGATCCATATCTGGAACATTTAGTTGTTTGAAAGTGAAGGGATTTCGAAAAGAGATGAAAAGTCTGAGATGCGCTATAGGATTTTTTTTTCCCGCTGCCCTTGCAGTCAAGTAAAACGCCTTTATCCTCTCCTTTTGTTCTTTGTTTTGATAGGTGTAGTTTTGTTGAACTTTAAATCTTCATTTGGCTAGGTGCAGATATCTCTGTTTCTCCATCAATTTTGCAGATGATGAGATAATTCTGGTTTCAGAGATTCTTTAGTATATGATATTAGGGTTTACTAATATGTTGATCTATATTTATTTCTTGTCCTAATTTTATTCCACAATAAAAACTTTGTTCCTTTTCATTTTCAATGCATACCTTCGTTGTGTAACTATTTTAAGGGTTTCTTTTATGTTCTATTTTTTCTCCATCATGTGCTACTTAAGGATGGGATGTCTTCAACCATACCTGAAATCTCTTGTTTTTCTTTCATTTTTTTCATTTTTCTTTCATTTTTTTCATCTAATGTAGCTTCTTTTTTTTTTTTTTTTTTTCGTAATGAAATCTAACGAAAAGATTTTTCAGTTATGACAATTGTTTGGAAGCAGTAGCTTATCTATTGGATTATAATGACATAGTTTCATTTTCTAACTCTAATTCCAACCTTCATCTCATATCTTTCAGGTTAATATTTTTGAAAATTTTGGAGCTAGCCTATGGAAAGGCGAGCCTCCATTTTAGGTGCTGGCACTATCATGATTGGTTACAAGATGAGGCTCAGAGTTCGATCCCAAAGGCATAGTGGATGTGCATCGCTACGGCGACAAGTTGAAATTTGCGAATCATTCGTCGAATCCAAATTGTTATGCCAAGGTACGCCAACTTTGATGATGATTTAATTATTTCTTTTTGAAAAGAAAACTCTGCTGCATCTTGGTCATGACGTGGCAATGATGACCTCTGTTTCAGATAATGAACCACCGTGTTGCAATTTTTGCCAAAGAACGAATTGAAGCTGGTGAAGAGATCTTCTATGATTATGGATATAGACCTGATCAAGCGCCAGAATAGGTACGGAGACCGGAAGGATCAAAATGAGATCATTCAGTGGTCTCCTATGGCCGGGCACATAAAGTTGCTTGATATTTTTGAGTTGAGTCGAGATTATCTAAAATATTGTCAATGATGGATGATAAATATTATAGAGATGTTTGTGAAACAATATTTTTTTTACCACGAGGGGGTACGCCGCTTGGACGCCCATAGTTTTGATTTGTTTAAAGATTTTGCTCCTTCCATTTAGATGTTTAAAGATTTTGCTCCCTTCTATTTAGATGCTAGATATGTCCCATGCATTGCACCGATGGTGTTTTTTTTGATCATATATTTATTTTAAATATATCATGGCATAGAAAATTTTAATTAAATATCATTCAATTTAAATAATTTTAAATTTAAATTTAGAAAGATATGATCAGATCATTATCAAAGAAATACAAAGAAGATATATAAATGGAATGGATAAAAAGTATTTTTTATTTTTTAAAACGTTCAAACAGGGTGACCAAGAACCCACCGCATACATTGCGTGACAGCCGGATATCGCCAAATATTCTTAGATGATATACTCAACCAATATCTATCCATTTTTCTGAAACCGTAGGCTCAACCAATATCCATTGCATACATCGCGTGACAGCCGGATATCAATATCTTTTAAAAAGAAAATAAAACTAGAGGCATCCGAACGAGGTGCATCCAAAACGAGGCATCGCACACAACGCGTGATATCAATATCTTAAAAAAAAAAAAATCTTTGAAAAACAAAACTATCAACGCATGTATCTCAAAACCAGAGGCTTAAATTCGAGGGGCTACTCGAAACCACTTCGCAAACCCATCGCATGTATCTCACAACCAGAGGCTCAAATTCGAGGGGCTACCCGAAGCCACTAGCTGAATATCACTCACCGAATATGCCCATATAAATTTACTCTCGGATGCAAGGTTGTCTCAAAGACTCGAAATTATCGCTGAAGAAGAACGGCAAGAGGAATGTAAAAATCTCATTCCAATTTATATATACAATAAGTTCTGATGTGAATTCTAATTTTTAATTGTCGCAGACTCCTTTTATTGATTAAACACTAGATTGCCTTCTTTGATTTTGTGTCTTGCTTTTTGAATTTGAGGAGCCAATATGCACATTTTGGAAAACTATATGGAGATTTTGAAATTTAAAATTTGAGTAGCCTATATTCCGGATTATTTAGTTGTTTGAAAGTCAAGGGATTTGGAAAGGAGAAGAAAAGTCTGAGATGCGCTTTGGGTTTTTAAGGGTTTCTTTTATGAATCTCTTAGATGAAAGTTGTGAAGGATGGATGTCTTCAACCGTATCTGAAAATCTCTTCTATTGTTTTATTTTTTTGTTATCAAATATAGCTTCTTGCTTTTTTTTTTTTGTTATGAAATATATTAAAAAGAATTTTCAATTATGTCAATCGTTTGGAAGCGGTAGCTTATTTATTGGATTATAATGATAGTTTTATTTCCTAACTCTAATTCCAACCTTCATCTCATCTTTTTTCAGGTTAATATTTGAAATTTTGGGGCTATCATATGGAAATTTGAAAGGTGAGCCCCCATTTTTATGTGCTGGCACCATCGTGAATAGCTACAATTTCGATCCCAAATGGAATCTGTAACCCCCGGTAAATTATTATGTGGGATTGTAACTCTTAGTATTTATTTTGGGGACACTGGCATCTTGACTTCCTTCTAACGTTTAGGTCCCCATGCGACGTCTGGTTTCTTAGGTCTTCGCGTGTCGGATGGGTTCCCATTTTCCATTGATCCAAGGCGTCGCATGGGAGAATAAAAGGAGTTGGAGGATGACTCCCTCATTCACCTTGGCGCACACCTCCTCCAGATAATCCCTTGCACATCCTTCTAATTCCTGAGAGAGAAATAGCTAAGAAGAGAGAGAGAAAGAGAGCCAGAGCCAGAGAGAGAGAGAAGAGAACCAGAGAGAGCTTGAGAGAGAAATAGCCGGGAAGAGAGAGAGAGAAAGAGAGCCAGAGAGAGAGAGCTAGAGAGAGAGAGAGAAGAGAACCAGAGAGAGAGAGAACCAGAGAGAGTGAGAGAGAGAGATCGGCACAGTTCACTATGCCGATCCTTGGTTCGGGCCCGGCGGTGTGCCCGTCGCCTGGCCGGGCCTGAGGATTGGCCGGTGACCTCCATCGGCGCCGGGCGTGCGTCCGATGGAGGTCCGGCTGGCCCTGTGGCCGACCGAGCTGCCGGCACCGTGCGCACTGTGCGGGAGAAAAAGAGAGAAAGAGAGGGAGAGAGAGAGAATTAAGGAGAGAGAGAGAGAGGGGAGGCCGGCCACGGCGGCGGCCGGCTCTGGTCCGACCAACGGCGGCCGGACCGGCCCCAATTTAGCCGGATTCGACGTCGGCGCGGTGAATTTCATGCGGGAGCAACGGAGAGAAAGAGAGAGAGGGAGAGAAATTAAGAGAGAGAGAGGGAGGAAGGAGGCCGGCCGCGGCGGCGGCCGGCTCCGGCCTCGCCTTCGGTGGCCAGGCTGGACGGCATTAGGCCGGCGGCGGCCCTGGCCACCGGCCAGAGGCTGTCCCCTGTTTCGGGAGAAACAGGGGAGCGGGGGTTGGATGATGGCCATGGGCCGGCTGGGCCAGCCTGGTTTGGGCCTTCTGGGCCATGCAATGAGCAGTTTTGAGGCTAGTTTTTGGGCTCTGTAACAGGCCGGGATTAGCAAAATATTTATATGGCTAGAATCTGGGTGAATTCTAGTTTCATGGCATATTTTTACTTCCCCAATTGGGTATGTATAATGAGAGATATTCGAGCCCAAAGTAGGGCCCATGAACTAGTCTGGGTAGAAATTCTAAGGGTCATTTTAATATTCGTATTCTAATAAATTAATTATGTATAATGATCCTGTAGGTGCTCAGACATCTGACTAACTGATATATATCTGTTGGATTGCGTACTAAGGTAAGTAAGCCAGTTATCAGTATTTAATAATTAATTTATTCATTATATAAATTATGAATTATATTGAGACATGAAGAATTGTTATGAATATTGGTTAAATTGTAAGTAGATGAATATTATGAACACATGGTTGTTTATGTGCTATGATTTCATATGTGGATGCTATGCTTGAGAGATGCAGTTATTATGACATTGATGTGATATTTACATGCAATTGTTCAGTAAGTATAATCCACTGTTTATGCAATATGGAGATGTATTGATATGTTTGTGCATGATGTGAGGTACTGTTATGTGTCGCTGCGGTTCTCCTTTATCATGTCATACCACACACACATCTAGAGGATGTGTTCTGCTTGTTTATGCCACCTACACGTCTAGAGGATGTGTTGTGCTTGTTTATGCCACCTACACGTCTAGAGGATGTATTCTGCTTGTTTATGCCATTCACACGTCTAGAGGATGTGTTCTTCTTGGTTCGAGATGGCATCACGCATCTAGAGGATGTGTTCTGAGTTACTATGAGGTGGCATCACACACCTAGAGGATGTGTTCTGCTTGGTTCAAGGTGGCAATACACATATAGAGTATGTGTTCTGGTGGATTATGATATGGCGTGACCCTGGTATCTGGACCCTTTCAGTAGGGGGATGCTTGTTGGTACACTATTGAGATATTGCAGGGCGTGGGTCACATTTACAGTTACCATTGAGAGTATAAACAGTGGGTTTACTTACATTGTATGTTTGAGTATTTGTGGAATGTTTAAGCATGCAAATCATTTATATGCTTATTGATTGCTATGCTATGATTTGACTGTATAACGTGGCTTACTTATTGAGTGTAAGCTCATAAAAATCTTACAATATTTTTGTCAGAGCCACGAGATTGAAGATGGACTATTGGGGTGATGGATCTTCTATTAAATAAAACAAGACCCATTTATTTTGTTGTAACCCCAGTACTACATATGTGTAGGGCTTGATGCCCAAACTTTATTATGGTGTGTAAGGGTTTGTAACCCAAAACTTATATAAATGGTTTGTAATAAAGTATGGATTTGGATTGACTTATTATACTTATTGCCTATAATGATCTATGTGTAAATTTTGTGACACCTTGCATGCCCGGCACGCGGCGGGTTGTCACCTAGCCCGATATTTGGGTCTGGGGCGTGACAGCTTTTAGTGGTATCAGAGCTTAGGTTTTGACCCTAGGGACACAGACATATTGACATGATAACACGTAGAGAACATATTTTGATGACATTATACTTAGAGTCACCTGACACTTTAGTTTATGATGATATTAACCATATCTAATTTAACAGAAATAGTTATGGCTCGCCGTACTAGGAGCCAACAGTATGAGGAAGACTCTCCGGCCGGTAATGCTGATCAGCCGGTAGGTCAAGGAACTACTGGAGGTACGGCCCTTGCCAACCCAGTAGGAACTGAGCACCAGCGATTCCAGTCCGAGATGCTTCAAGCTCTCTAGGGTATGGCGCAGTCTATGCAGGACATGAAGCATCAGAGTACACAGCGGAAGCGTGGTGGGTCCATAACCCACAGGACCCAGGTTATGATCTTAGGGACATATGCATAATGACACTCTAGGCAAAATACTAGGATGATATTGAGACAATTATGACTTTAAAGGAATTTCAGAATTATGCTTTGGAAGCTTGAAATTTAAAGTTTATCAAGATATTAATTGAATTACAAATTTGATAGGGATTAAGAATGAACCATCGCAAGCCAATGATATTGTGAGACTCCCTGGCTGGTGACCTTGACCAATGGGGAGGCCAAGGGGCTTCTAGAGGTTTTAGCTCCATTAAACTTGTTGGGAATAATTCGTACAGTTTCAGACCTTTAAATAATATGGGAGATAAAATTTTAATTGGATATGCAATAAAAGACTGATAAATATATGGATATGATATAATAGTTGAAAATTGCAATTGATGACTAATATGACTAAGATAACATCATTATGTCCATATTGCAATTGAGTTGATATGTGGATTTTGAGGTATTAAATCTGAATTTGAATGTGGATGTATAAAATGAATTTTTATTTGTGGAACTTACATTGTTGATATTATAAGTTTAAGATTATGAGCTAATCTGCTGGTTATAGGGATGATTAATATTGATGATATTTTGGAATGAAATAGTTAATTACATGTTTTTGATTAATTACAATTGAGTACTTTCTGAATTTGAGTCTGGATGG
>UESW01002152.1:195913-227789 GCA_900491605.1 Calamus simplicifolius
AATAGGTCGGGATAGGAAAATATTTATATGGCTAGAATCTGGGTGAATTCTAGTTTCATAGGATATTTTTACTTCCCCAATTGGGTATGTATAGTAGGAGATATTCAAGCCCAAAGTAGGGCCCGTGAACTAGTCTGGGTAGAAATTCTAAGGGTCATTTTAATATTCGTATTCTAACAAATTAATTGTATATAATGATCCTGTAGGTGCTCAGACATCTGACTAGCTGATATATATCTATTGGATTGCGTACTGAGGTATGTAAGCCAGTTATCAGTATTTAATAATTAATTTATTCATTATATAAATTGTGAATTATATTGAGACATGAAGAATTGTTATGAATATTGGTTAAATTGTAAGTAGATGAATATTATGAAACATGGTTGTTTATGTGCTATGATTTCATCTGTGGATGCTATGCATAAGAGATGCAGTTATTATGACATTGATGTGATATTTTATATGCACTTGTTCAGTAAGTATAATCCACTGTTTATGCAATATGGAGATGTATTGATATGTTTGTGCATGATGTGAGGTACTGTTATGTGTGCCGCGGTTCTCCTTTATCATGTCATACCACACACACATCTAGAGGATGTGTTCTGCTTGTTTATGCCACCTACATGTCTAGAGGATGTGTTCTGCTTGTTTATACCACCTACATGTCTAGAGGATGTGTTCTACTTGTTTATGCCATTCACACATCTAGAGGATGTGTTCTGCTTGGGTTCGAGATGGCATCACACATCTAGAGGATGTGTTCTGAGTTACTATGAGGTGGCATCACAATCTAGAGGATGTGTTCTGCTTGGTTCAAGGTGGCATCACACATATAGAGTATGTGTTCTGGTGGATTATGATATGGCGTGACCCTGATATCTTGACCCTTTCAGTAGGGGGATGCTTGTTGGTACACTATTGAGATATTGCAGGGCCGTGGGTCACATTTACAGTTACCATTGAGAGTATAAACAGTGGGTTTACTTACATTGCATGTTTGAGTATTTGTGGAATGTTTAAGCATGCAAATCATTTATATGCTTATTGATTGCTATGCTATGATTTGACTGTATAATGTGGCTTACTTATTGAGTGTAAGCTCATAAAAATCTTACAATTTTTGTCAGAGCCACGAGATTGAAGATGGACTGTTGGGGTGATGTATCTTCTATTAAATAAAACAAGACCCATTTATTTTGTTGTAACCCCAGTACTACAGATGTGTAGGGTTGATGCCCAAACTTTATTATTATGGTGTGTAAGGGTTTGTAACCCAAAACTTTTAGTATTCAGTGATGAATTTGACTTGGTTATATACATAATAGTGTGATGTGTTAAAAATTTTGTGACGCCTTGCGTGCCCGGCACGCGGCGGGTTATCACCCTAGCCCGATATTTGGGTCTGGGGCATGACAAAATCCATCTTAATTGGTAAGTTTTGGTATCCAACAAGGGCTTTATTGTGGTTTTATATATTGTGCCAGTAAAGCTGGGAATTGACTCATTTACAATCTTTTCATGCGTGAAGTTTATGACTTGTTTTAGTTGGTAACCATTCAATTGAGTTGAATTTGATACTGTATGTGCCCTCCTTCTGTTGACTGTCATGATCTGAATTAGAATATGATAAATGGTAGCAATGGATGCTGAGGCTGCCAGCTGGTTTAAGTTAGTAATGCCTTTTGGTGTTCATACAAGATATCTAAGTTCAAGTCGTCTTTCTTTTACCTCAATTCATGCTTTTAACGAATTATTGGTAGATGCTGCTGATCTTAAAGAAAAAAAGGAAAAGAAAACAAAGCCATAATGGATGCTATGACAAAGAAAGTAATACAAGAGCTTGGGATATTTAGTTGTAACTTGAAATTTTCTCTTAGGACTTTGGGACTAAATTTTTACTGCCCCCACTGCATGGGATATAATGGGTATAGATAGTGAACAAGTAAACTATCCACAATTAGGCTTAGAATATATTACATAAACTATTTAACTTAATTTGGACAACTTTACTCATACATGTGATATCTTTTAATCTGTTTTGAGCATCCAGAATTATTTCACACAAATTAAATGCTAGCATATGTCAATTTCTTGTATATGTTTGCATAAATATGTGTTGATTTAAGTCAATAGTAGTTGATAAATTAGATTTTATGATCGATAGATAATGCCACCTTAGAGATCACCTCTTCCACACCATTAGCGCTAGGGTTGAGCTCAGTTGACATCTCCTTCAGCCCATGAAGCACTGCTCCTAATCTCTGAACCAATTCTTTCATCCTTAAGGAGTAATAACAATGATTGCCCAAACTCCTTAGCTGCAGCAACCTCCTCCTTCGGGGTCCAAAGACTTTGACATTTGCTCATCTAGCTCAAAAATAATAAAAACTAAAAATAAAAATAAAAAAGGTTTGCTAATTGATTTGTTATCATGCAGAATTAGCAAGAATCGACATGTATGAAGTGTGTCAAGTGTCCAGCATGTCAAAAAAAATTGTAATGTTTGGGAAGCTCTTGTTTTAACACATTATGAATATAATTATTTATATAATTATTCTTTATAACTCTAATGATCCTAGATAAAGGCAATTATGTTTTTCTTACCACACTGAGTATAGAAGCAATAATTTTTTCTTCTTCTTTTATTTGGTCCTACAAATGGTAATAGATAGCTCCTTAGTCAATTGTGTTAAGAATTATGGCAGGTCCCAACATTTCAAATATTTGAATAGGCCTGCTCTTTAGACAATTGTATTAAGAATTATGGTGGGTCCCAACATTTCAAAATTTTGAACAGGCCTGTGATGTGCTCCTTTCAATTGTCCCAGTGGAACTATTTGTGTGACATGGATTTATGTTAGTTGAAACCTTATGCTTTCATCGATAATGGAGCGAAACAAACTTGTGTTGGATGGTATTCGCACTTGCAACCTTTATATAACAGAACAAGAAGAAATTGGTTATAAATTTTGATGCAAATTTCCTTGACATGTAGAGAAAAAAAGATAAATAAAAAGAAACCATGCATCTAAAACTCAGTTGGAGAGAAGAAATTGGTTAGAAACTCTGATGCAAATTTCTTGAATCAATTCCATAGAAATCAATTCGATATTTAGACTATATATATTCTGTGAAATAGCATTAGGTAAAATTATTTCTTGGAGAGGATTTCAATGTGGATGCTGTTGACCTTCCGTTTTCCTTTGTATTCCGGGAAAAGTATTTTCGAGCCCGGCACGGCACGGTTTAATGGGCCGGCCGGCACAGCCCGGTACTATAGCAGTACTGGGCTGTGCCTGCCCATTTCGTCCTGGGCTGTGCCAGCCCATGGGCGGCACGGCTCAGTGCCTACCTCTAGTTTGTTGGTGGCTTATCCTATTGTATGGTGTTGATTTTAATACGGCCTTGGTGTTTTTGTTAGATATTCCTTCTATGTATTATGTCACGACACCCCACCACCTCCTGTGGCTCTCAGGGGTTTGCCTTTTGTTGCTCATCTAGCAGTGCCCCCTGCAATGTTTTTCTTGGCAATGGATCCTCAGCGTGCAATGTTACTGAAACAGATAAATTACTACTTCAGGTGATTCTCTAGTCCATAAGTGTAATCTTTCCAGTGACTAATGGAAGGTTTGTTAAGCTAGTATTTCTTTTTTTTTTAGTGGAAGGTTTGTTAAGCTAGTATTTTTTTTCTTTTTTCTTTTCCGTCCAGTTCTAAAAATTTGTGCAAGGCTATTTACATGTGGCCGCAAAACACGGACGAGCAGGGGTGGGTTCCTATATCCTTAATTGTTGGGTTCAACAAAGTGAGTTATTTTTGAACACTTACTCGTCCCCCCTATCATTTGTATATGGATTAGTTTCTATTTGTGGCAAGTGCTATAGTTTATTAGTCGATGCTTGCTTTCTGCAGATTTTAGTATGCGTGTCCATTTACTAGGCTAGTAGTCTTTTTCAAGCTTACTAGCATAACTAATATGATGAGGGATGGTGTCCGCACCATAATCTTTTCATATTTGTGTAATGTATGGATATGTATATTTATATTCTACCATGCATGATCTAGAGATGAATTAGACATGCATGTATTTAAATAAGGAGCATGAGTAGGTTTGTTTTAGAAAAAGACGAGTGAGAAGAAACGGATAGAACAAACAGAGGCCTAGCTTGGAAACATGACTTTGTGGAGCAAACACCGATATCTGCTTCAGATGGCTTTGACTAATTCCACCTTTGCTTAGATTAATTGACTCTCTCTCCCTTGATGAGTTCTTCTAGCTTGTTGAACTTGAAGACTTCTCATTATACGCATATATGATAGATTGCTAACTACAACAGGCCTGATATGCAGCGGCAAATTAGTGCATAAGGAAATTGCATATGTTTGTTACCGCCCAACCAAAATTTGCATGTGCTTGTCCTTAAGATTCATCACCTCTATCCTTTGTTCTCTTGGATTCTATATCCGTTGGTCATTGTTAGGGCTATCCTTCTTCTATACAGCTATTCATAAGCTTGGATATTTAGTTGTACCATGAATATTTTTCTTAGGACTTTAGGACTAAATTTTTGCTGCCCCCACTGCATGGGATATATAATGGGTGTAGATAAATTGTAGATTTGGGCATTAGCTATAATGTTTCAGAGACAATTTTTTCATAAGAGCCCCCATGCAAGCAATTGTCCACACTCAGGCTTAGAATAATATACAGAAACAATTTAACTTAATCTAGACAACTTTACTCAGACGTGTGATATCTTTTCATATGTTTGAGTTTCTAGAAGTATTTTATACAAATTAGTTGCTAGCATATGAAATTTTCTTGTATATGTTTGTGTAAATTTAGTATGTTTTGATTTATGTCTATAGTGTTAATAAATTGTTTTTAATGATCGACAGATATTGCCATCTCGGATGTCACCTCTTCCACCTTTGTTGTCTGGTGTTGAGGGTCATATGAACCCAGGTGCCATTTTCTTTAGCAAACCATTTCCTTTGTTAGTTCAAGTGGCAGGTGGGAGGTTTCGAAGATGGATTCTTGTGGAGATGGATTCCGAGATCCTTGTCCTTAAGGAGTGAAAACAGTAATTGCCCAAACTCCTCAGCTGCAGCAACCTCCTTCAGGGTCCAAACACTTTGACATTTGCTCCTCTAGCTCAAAAAAAAAAGGACTAAAAGGTTTGCTAATTGATTTGTTATCATGCAGAATTGCCAAAAATTAACATGTATGAAGTGTGTCAAGTGTCCAACATGTTTAAAAAAAAAAAAACAAAATTTGTAATGTTTGGGAAACTCTTGTTTTAACACATTATGAATATAGTTATTCATATATTTATTCTTTATATATTCTAATGATCCTAGATAAAGGCAATTATGTTCTTTTTACTAGGCTGAATATAAAACAATAATTTTTTTTTCTTTTATTTGGTCCCACAAATGGTAATAGATAGCTCTTTAGTCAATTGTGTTAAGAATTGTGGCAGGTCCCAACATTTCAAATATTTGAATAGACCTTTGATGTGCTCCTTTCAATTATCCTAGTGGAACTATTTGTGTGACATGAATTTGTGTTAGCAGAAACCCTATGCTTTCATCGATAATGGAGCGAAACAAATTTGTGTTGGATGGTATTCGCACTTGCAACCTTTATATAATATAACAAGAAGAAATTGGTTATAAACTCTGATGCAAATTTCCTTGACATGTAGAGAAAAGATAAATAAAAAGAAACCATGCATCTAAAACTCAGCTGGAGAGAAGAAATTGGTTATAAACTCTGATGCAAATTTCTTGAATCAATTCCATAGAAATCAATTCAATATTCATACTATATCTATTATGTGAAATAGTATTAGCTAAAATCATTTCTAAGAGAGGATTTCATTGTGGATGCTGTTGACCTTCCGTTTTCCTTTGTATTCAGTTAATGTTGGGTTCCGGTCATGCAGCGGAAGACTGGATTTCAAAAAAAATTTAACCTTGAAACCCTAATCAACCAAAATCTTAGACCCAAGACCCCTTGATTATAACAATTAATTAGTCATAAAATGTAACATATATGTAGAGGAACATACCTTGGTACTTGGTGAAGAAGAAGGAAGCCGGTTATCCAATGTTTTCCACTAGGCGCCCAAGTGTTCGCCCTCCCATGGTGATCAACACGAGAATTGGATCAAAGATATGCTCACGAACTTGACTTAAACCTCTTTTTGGCTTCTTGACTCTTGGCTTGGTTCTTAGGACCCTTTTTACCCTTTTCTTAAGCCTAATAAAACTTGTATAGGCTAAGAAAAGAGTTGTCCTAAATTGACTAAGGCTTGTAGGAAGGGGAGAGGGAGAGAGAAGACTATTGTCTTAACAAGAATTACTAAAAATTATCCGATGCTATCCCATATGTGCCACCCCCTTTAAATAGTGAATAAGGAGACGTCAAATGAAGGGATATTTTTGAATGCGGTAGCTTATTTATTGGATTATAATGACATAGTTTTATTTTCTAACTCTAATTCCAACCTTCATCTCATCTTTTTTAGGTTAATAATTTTGAAAATTTTGGGGCTATCCTATGGAAATTGGAAAGACAAGCCCCCATTTTTATGTGCTAGCACTGCCATGAAAATCTACAAGATGAGGCAGAGTTCGATCCCAAATGGAATCCATCTAGATAGGTAGTTTTTGTATCCAACAAGTGCTTTATTGGGGTTTTATTGTGCCTGTAAAGCTGGGAATTGACTCGTTTACCATCTTTTCATGCTTGATGTTTATGACTTCCTTTAGTTGCTAACCATTCAATTGAGTTGAATTTGATGCAGTATGTGCCCTCCTTCTATTGAATGCCATGATCTGGATTAGAATATGGATAAATGGTAGTAATGGATGCTGAGGCTGCCTGCCTTTTGGTGTTCATACAAGATATCTAAGTTCAAGTCGTCCTTTTACCCCAATTCTTGCTTTTAATGAATTATTGGTAGATGCCATTGATCCTAAAGAAAAAAAGGAAAAGAAAATAGAAGCCATAATGGATGATGCTATGGCAAAGAAAGTAAGACAACGAACTTGGATATTTAGTTGTAATTTGAAATTTTCTCAACTTTGGGACTAAATTTTGCTATAATGGGTATAGATACTGAACAAATAAATTGTCCACAATTAGGCTTAGAATAATATTACAGAAACTATTAACTTAATCTGGGCAACTTTACTCAGACGTGTGATATCTTTTCATCTATTTTGAGCATCCAAAATTATTTAACACAAATTAAATGCTAGCGTTTGTCAATTTCTTGTATATGTTTGCATAAATACGTATTGATTTAAGTCTATAGTAGTTGATAAATTGACTTTTATGATCGACAGATAATGCCACCTTAGAGATCACCTCTTCCATGCCATTAACTCCATGGTTGAGCTCAGTTGCCATCTCCTTCAGCCCTTGAAGCACTGCCCCTAATCTCTGAACCACTTTGTCATAAAGCCGGGTTCTAGGCCTCGGAGATGGATTCTAAGATGGTTGTCCTCAAGGAGGGATAACAGTAATTTCCAAACTGCTCAGCTGCAGCAACCTCTTTTAGGGTTCAAACACTTTACATTTTGCTCCTCTAGCTCAAAAAAAAAAAAAAACTAAAAGGTTTGTTAATTGATTTGCTATCATGCAGAATTGCCAAAAATTAACATGTATGAAGTGTGTTGAGTGTCCAACATGTCAACAAAAAAAAGCAATAAAACAAAATTTGTAATGTTTGGGAAACTCTTGTTTTAACACATTATGAATATAGTTATTCATATACTTATTGTTTATATACTCTAATGATACTAGATAAAGGCAATTATGTTCGTTTTACCAGATAGAATATAAAAGCAATATTTTTTTTTCTTTTATTTGGTCCTACAAATGGTAATATATAGCTCTTTAGTAAATTGTACTACAAGAAAAATAACTTTTGCCTACGATTTTTGCACCTACGAATTTAAAATCGTATGGAAAAAGATATCTTTCCCTATGATTTTTTAAAAATCGTAGGGAAAGATTCCATAGTAAAAAGGTTAGAGCCTTTCCTACGATTTTCAAAAAATTGAAGGAAAAGTCCAGAGCCTTTCCCTATGATATTTATGAAAATCGTAGGGAAAGGCTTTTCCCTATGATATTTGTGAAAATCATAGGGAAAGGCTCTGGACCTTTCCCTACAATTTTTTGAAAATCGTAGGAAAAGACTTTTTCTTAATCAACAAATTTTTGAAGGCAAAATCATCCGCCAATAATTTTTTTAAAAAGTCTTTTCCTACGATTTTTATGAAAATCGTAGGGAAAGGCTCTAAACATTTTCCTACGATTTTCTTAGAGCCTTTCCCTACGATTTTTTAAAAATCGTAGGGAAAGTCTTTTTCTTGATCAATAAATTTTTGGAGGAAAAATCATCCGTCAATATTTTTTTGAAAAAGTCTTTCCCTACGATTTTCATGAAAATCTAGGGAAAGGCTGTAGACCTTTCCCTACGATTTTGATAAAAATCATAGGGAAAGGCTTTAGAGCCTTTCCGTCATTCTAAACTTTTCTATAGACCTTTACCTATAATCTTCATGAAAATGTAGGGAAACCCTTTCCCTATGATTTTGTGAAAATCGTAGGGAAAGGCTATAAACCTTTCTCGGAAATGCTACCCTTTTCCTACGATTTTCACAAAAATTATAGGGAAAACCCTTTCCCTATGAATTTCATAAAAATCGCAGGGAAAGGCTCTAAAGCCTTTCATGTAATAAATTTTTTTATTCTAAAATTTTCCCTACGATTTTTACAAAAATATTGGTGAAAATCGTAGGGAAAACCCTTTCCCTATGATTTTGGTGAAAATCGTAGGGAAAGACTATTAACCTTTACCTACAATAAACTAAAAATTGTAGGCAAAGATTTCCTTTGCCTACTACATTCATAAAAATTGTAGGCAAGGTCAAAGGAAATGCTCCCTAAACCTTACCCCTCGAAAAAAGTCTTTGTACACTAGATTTCAATGCACAAAGCCCGCCTCCCTTTGTACGCCTTTGTAAACATTCCCTCATTCCACCTTCCTTCGTCCATGAGCTCCCAATCCGGAGCTTACTTGATCCTTCCCCAGTGAAGGACTTAGGCCAGGGCCTTGCTAAAGCCACAATGCCCGAAAGCCCCCAATTGGTCTTCCAAGATCCTTCCTCTCTTCCCCCTCCTTCCTCCACTCTTCCTTCCGCCACCATTGCTGAAAACCCTAACCCCAATCCACCTCTGAATACTAATTCTAACCCCAACTTCAATATGAACCCCACCATCGTGACACCGCGCCTCAGTCAATTCAGCCTTCGCCCCTTCGTTCCAGCCCTTGGACGCCCCTTCCATCCCCCAGTACTCCATCCCAAATCCCAGCTTCCAAGGCCCGATGGCGCAAAACCCCAGCATCTATTGACCCAATTATTAATTTTGATGATAAACAAAACTATTTGAGTATAACTCATAAAATTACTAATGATTTTAATTAAATGTTTCAGTTTATAACTTATTTAAATGATCAAAATTTTAAGAGAAATCAAGTTCGGAGCTCAATTCCAATGTCAAGGTAAGATTGCAGACATTAGAGCCGACACCTAGAATCACAAGTCGACTCCAGAAAATGGCACAGACTAGAGTCGACACCTGGAACCTGTAGAGTCGACTCCAATAGAAAAATAGAAAGATGGTTTTTTGGGTCTTAAATTAGAGTCGACCCCAGAAAAGTTAGAGTCGACTCCAGAAGCAAAATGTGTCGACTCCAAAAAAGTTAGAGCAGACTCCAAATCAGGCTGTTTGGGGATTTCAAGTTAGAGTCGACCCCAGAAAAGTCAGAGCCGAATTCAGATTGTCAGAATTGACTTTCAGATGTGTCAGAACGTCTCTAAACCTACTTTTTACTTTAAATCTCAATGGCTATTACCTTATTTGTTCCTAACTTTTCTTCCACTTTGATTCTAATGGATAGTTTTCATCTATTCTTAGTATTGGAAAGATCTATAAAAGGATGATGAATATGACCGTTTAAAGAGAGAGAAAATAAGAAAAAATAGAGAAGAAAAAGAAGAGAAAAATCTGAGAGAAAATCAAGGGGAAAATCAAAGGAAAAATCGTATTGATTCCCTGAAAGAAAAGAGAGAAATTTCAAATCTTCACACTTTCATTTTTAGGAGATTTCTAAGTTTAAAGAAGCAAATGAGCAAGCCCTAGTTCCTGCTCTTCAACTGTTCTTCCGAGCTTCAAGAGAATACTCAAGGAATATCCATTCAAAAGCAAGGAAGAGGAGAAGAATCAAGCCATAGAAATCTGCAAATCAGGCTTTTATTTCTATCTCTTTGTTTGATTAGTTAACTTATCTTATTTGCTCATTTAAGGAGCAGTTATTGTATCAAACATTCTTATTCTTGTTGTGAACTGAGTCAATCAGGTGATTGAATCAGTTGAGGTAGTTTGTCTTGTGCAAGCAGTTGCTTGTGTGTAAGGTTTTATGCTGGTGAACCTTGGAAACCAGCTGGGTTCGTTGTGCATCCAGGAAAACAACAAGTTTGAGTTATGATCTTGTAAAACAACTCTGCTGTAATCAAGGTTGATTATAGTGTGGACCCAAGAGGTACTTGGGAGTGGACATAGGTGTAGGTACACCAAACCACTATAAAATATCAGTGTTTGCCGTGCCTATCTCTTTGCTTCTTCATCTTCTCCTTGCATATTTTGTCTTAACTATTACATATCTGTGATTTATTTTAAGTTAGGGGTTTCACTTCAAAAGTGTTTTAAAATTTTTAAAACACCCAATTCATCCCCCCTCTTGGGTTGCTATCTGGGACAACAGCATCCATTCTATTGGGGTTTTGGATTTGGTTTTGATCATGGTGCTATTAAAATCGATCTGGATGGATCTAGTTAGACCATATTCTATATGCAATTATTTTTTTCTTTACAGTGATGTTGCCCGCTGATATGGTTGATTGAACTCAAGGTCCCCTCGGCCTCGGACTCCAGGTCCCCTCAGCCTCGGACCCTAGGTTCCCTCAGCTTCAAACCGCCTGACGCTGCTACATGGCGCACTAACCACCTACAGCTGCCATATGGCCCACTAACCATCTGTAATTGCGCGTAGCCACTACCCATTATGACGCATGCCTGACACGACTAGGCCCACCTACCACCTGAACTTGCATGAAGACCTTGTAACTCTCTAGATAGTCTAGGGGATCGGTGGTGCCATCGTATGGGTCCAGTTGAGGAAGGCAGAACCGGATCGAGATCGGTTCCTCCATGATGCGGTGGGACAGCAAAGGATGACTGTCATATTCTACCTCTGTGGATTGGTGATCCTACGGCTGAGCTCCTCCAGCTGCTGGCTATACTCGTCTAGCTGTCGCTCAGCCCAGCGAGCGATTTGGCCGTTGAAGGACCCCTCCCTAGAAGATCCCGAGGATAGGCAGGGATGGCACCAATGTGGGCGTGTGCACTCCGTATCCTTCCCATGCCACCGCTTAGGAGAAGCGCTGGTGTGGCAAGGAGATCGAGGCCTTTTGGAGGCCTCCGCGGTGATGCCTGGGCAAGGCATGGCGACGGTAGTTTGGGATGGTTGACATTTCTTTAAAAAAATAAAAATAATTTTTTATTTTTATTTTTAAAATTTGTAATAAAAAAATAATGTTGATCACCATCATTATTTTTATTTTTTGTAATTTTGATAACAAAAATATATTTGATAACTATTGTTATTTTTATTTTTATTTCTTTTATACAATAAGAAATGCTTTTAAGAAGCTTTTTTTTAATAAAGGTTTTTTTATTTTGGAGGAAAAATCACATGTAAATATTTTTCCTAAAAAGCCTTTCCCTACATTTTCGTTAAAATCATAGGGAAAGACTTAAATTTTTTAAATTATTTTTGGAGGCAAAAAGCATCCGCCAAAAATTTTGTCATGATAAATTTTTCCCTACAATTTTTATAATAATCATAGGGAAAAAGAAAATTCATAAAAATTTAACTTTTTATAAATTTTTTTTCATGTAACAAATGCATAGAAAAGGCTAAGAAAATCACCGCTCCCCCCCCTCCCCGACCATGCGACAGTTTCCCATTCTGTTCTGCCCTATTTCCCTTTCCCCCATTCGGCCGTATTTTCTCTTCCCAGCACACAGCACCTAGCTATCGGCAGGCGGAGGTGAGTTGGGACACCGGCGATGCCCCGGGTCCCCGTTGCGCCCACACCCTGATGGCCATGCCTTCCACTGGCTCCAAAGGCACAGCCCATCCCTGCCCCATCATTCCCGCTTGCGGTTGATCTGATCTTAATGAGGCATTGGAGGTGGTGGAGGAGTGCTCGACTACGCGGGAGGTCCAGCGGGGGGACGGACACCATGGAAGGAGTCGATGGCGGTGTGGGAAGAGGGGAGCAAGGCGACGAGGTGGGGGGTGTGGTGGGCCTTGCAGAGGTGGATGACTGGGGTAGTGGCCAGGCACCGAGAGCCCAAGAAGGATTGCGTTGTGTCATAGAGCTCATTCGGTGATGCATCGTATTCATCGATGATGATGGTGGCCATGGGATGGACCGCCGCCACCAGCCGGTCAAAGAGGGAGTGCAAGAACAGGTTGCATTCTTCCCACACTTCCCAACTATTATAGTTTAAGATGCATCCATAATCCAGTGATTTTAGAAATTTATTTCACATTTTCAGGAAAGAGATGAAACACACCGGGAGAAAGACAAAAAGCATGGGAAAAATCCTGAAGTTTTTGAGGGAACAGAGTCTGAAGGGAGGCAGTTTCTTGATGAGACCCTTAACACTATTTCAGATTCTTTTGATAAATCATTCTACCATTTTTGTTTGATAAGTTTATTTCAGAGCTGGCGAGCCTAACAGTGATCTCATTTCTCCTTCGTTCTCTCTACTCTGAGCTCTAAACTATGAGCAAACTGGGGTGGTTGGAAGAACGACGCAAAGGAAGGAAGGTAGATGTTTCAATTGAGTGGGTGTGAGGAGCGTAGGCCGGCTACTCGTGAGATTTATGAGGGAATTCTAAGGTTTTTTTTCTTTTTTTTTTTGGCCGAAGTTTCTACTTCTTTTTGATGAACAATTGACTGCTGCGCATTTGTTGCTGGAGTCTAGTCTTCTGGTTGCTTGCAAGTTGCAACTCCTAGAAAACTGAAAGGGAAAATTTAAGCACCATTCGGCAGAGCAGTTCGTCCACATGAGTCTCAGGTGGGCCCATATAGTGAGTGCGAAAGGGAACTACTATTGACTGATTCTCCCTCCCTCCCTCTCTCTCTCTCTATAGATTGGTGGAATCCTAGATAGCTGAAAGCTGCCAATTTAATTAGTCTCATTATTTATGTAATTAATCCAGCTGTCATATTGTTTTTTGTTTCGATCTTGCATTTCAGTTCTTATTGTAGCATGTGATGGCTCCACTAACTAGTAAATATTTTTTTTACAGATCTTTGGTTGCCGCATCCATGGTTGTTCTCAGAAATTATTTGTCCCTGTGAGTTATAATGTACTTGAAGATTGCTATTTTACAAGGCATTGTAGAAATGTTTGCTGGTTTTTTAATTGGAGTTTTTTACTTGCCAGACTGAAAAACTTCCCTATGTGCCTGAACTGGAACAAAATCAAAAACCATGTGGCAATCAATGCTACCTTTTGGTATGACTCTTATACCTACGCTAATTACCTCAAATTTATGTATGTAATAAAGCTCAATATGCTACGTGCACTACATTGTTTTTGATGTGGCTAATCCAACGCCATTAGAGAATCGTGAAGGAAGGAAACCGACGGAGCCCCCCTTTGGCCTCCAAAGGGCCCTTCGGCCATGGTAACGTTTATGGTCTCATAAAGCCATGCATACCCAATTGCTCCAAGGTCAACAGCTCCAAGGCCGATGCTCCAAGGCCGACCGCTCCAATGCCGACAGCTCCAAGGCTGATCGCTCCAAGGCCGACAGCTCCATGGCCAACAGCTCCAAGGCCGATCGCTCCAAGACCGACCACTCCAAGGCCGACAGCTCCAAGGTCGACCGCTCCAAGGCCGATAGCTCCAAGGCCGACCGCTCCAAGGCCGACAGCTCCATGGCCGACGCCTCCAAGGCCGACACCCGGCACCTCCCAGCGGCCCGACACTTTCCTAGTCGGCCCCCGGCGTGTCCAAGCTAGGCGGCCCCAGCCCCTTCTGGCTGGCCCCGGCATCTCCTAGCCGGCCCCGCACTCTCCTAGCCAGCCCCCGGCGTGTCCAATCTAGGCGGCCCAAGCCCCTTCTAGCCGGCCCCGGCACTCTCCTAGCCGGCCCCCGGCGTGTCCAAGCTAGGCGGCACCGGCCCCTTCTGGCCAACCCCGGCATCTTCCATCCGGCCCCGGCACTCTCCTAGCTGGCCCCAGGCGTGTCCAAGATAGGCGGTCCCGACCCCTTCTGGCCAGCCCCGGCACCTCCCAGCCGGCCCCGGCACTCTCCTAGTCGGCCCACGGCGTGTCCAAGCTAGGCGGCCCCAGCCCCTTCTGGCCGGCCCCGGCACCTCCCAAGCGGCCCGGCACTTTCCTAGCCCCGGCACCTTCTGGCCGGCCCCGGCATCTCCCAGCCGGCCCCGGCACTCTCCTAGCCAGCCCTCGGCATGTCCAAGCTAGGCAGCCCCGGCACCTCCCAGCCGGCCCCGACACTTTCCTAGCCGGCCCCCGGTGTATCCAAGCTAGGCGGCCCCGGCATCTTCCAGCCGGCCCCGGCACCCTCCTAGCCGGCCCTCAGCGTGTCCAAGCTAGGTGGCCCCGGCACCTCCCAAGCGGCCCGGCACTTCCCTAGCCAGCCCTCGGTGTGTCCAAGCCAAGCAGCCCGGCACTCTCCTAGCCGGCCCCTGGCGTGTCCAAGCTAGGCAGCCCCGGCTTCTTCTGGCCAGCCCCGGCACTTCCCAGTTGGCCCCGGCATCTCCATGCCCACCGAGTTGGTCCCGTCCATCCTTGGCCAGCCCCTCTCGGCCCCGGCATCTTCAAGCCCGCCGCGTCATCCCCGTCCATCCTTGGCCGGCCCCTCTCAGCCCCGGCATCTTCAAGCCCACTGCGTCATCCCCGGCCATCCTGGCCGGCCCTTCTCGGCCCCGGCATCTCCGAGCCGGCCGGGCCGGCCCCAGCCATCCTTGTAGGCCCCGCCCCGGCACTTCCTGGCTGAGGAGGACGGCCCCTGCTTTCCCCTCTCCGATGGGACAGGACCCACCAACCAGCAACAGCCACCCACTTTGATGGGACTTGACCTGCAGTCCTGACATATCAAAGAAGGAAGCAAGCTCTGCCATTGCTGCCATCACCTTAAATGCTCTGACAAGTGGTAGAACCCCATGCCTCACAGACATCAGCTCTGACACTTCACCCATCAAGGTCATCATTACAAGGCTTCAACTAGTCAAGCCAGACAAACTCTAAGCACCTATAAAGAGGGTAAGAGGGACCTCGACCAGGTAACACACTCATTACACCCGTAAATGCTCACAGCGAGGGATCTTCTCGGAGCCATCTCTCTCTCTCTCTTCTCTTTTGAGCTTCCTCAAGCTCACGGCTGTTGCCTAGACCACTGACTTGAGCGTCAGAGGGTCTCCACTGGAATCTTCGGCCCACGGGACTTGCTTGTAGGCACGAGGAGCTCGAAGAAGGAGGCGACCGGACGCTCGAGGCCGATGATTTGGCGTCAACAGATTGGCACGCCATGAAGGGGGATGCACTGAAGGAAAGAAAGCTCTGTCTCCTTGAGCTATAAGTCTCCATCCCCTCTAAGATAGCTATGGTGGTGATGCACATGCCAGAGGTTCTTACCAATCGTGCTGGGGGGCATCCACATCGCATTGAGCGACAAAAGACCAGTCTCTCTATCCCTGCCCCTCCTTAACCACCAACTTCAGCTGCTCTGATTAACCAGCTGGCCATCCTCAATCAGCAAGATCAAGCTTTGAAAGCAGCAGTTCATGAACTGTAGAAGCAAAGCTCGGGGGCCACTCAGCAGCACCCCAAGCCTCTCACGTCGCTCATGATAGCTGCACCAGTTGGCTAGTGATCCGCTTGCAAAAAATCTCCTCACAGAGAAGCTTATCACCATCAAGCTTCACCTGAGCACCATCGATCTCCTGCCTTCTGTTAATCTTTCGAGTCATCTAGGGAGGACCTTAATCATAAAATAAGAAAGTATCTGGATGAACAACACCGGCGGCTGGAAGGGCTCACTCAAAGGCTCAACAATCGACCAGAGCAAGCCGAGAGGTGTTGTTGCAATTAATGCAAGGAAGAAGATGAGGACAAAAGGCTTTGACTGCTGCTCTTAAGCTTCAGCACCGAGGGCAATCAATCTCTTCAAAGAAAAAGCTAGGCAAAGAGCCCTCCCAGCAACTCCTCTGACCTTTTTACTCTCAGCAACGCCCTCGATGGACTCTCCCAGCCATTCATCTTCAATGACCGCCAACTGTCGAGGCTTTCCTCAACGGACTCCAGCTTTGTCCCGATTTTCAGCTTCTTTTCGGCTACAGGCATCTCGTCCTAGCCTCCAATGCAAGGGAAGGCCCAAGTAAGGGCAACGACACTTCCAATCCGACTAACATGACTCCCTGGGGGGCAGACCACCAGCGGGTAGAAGTGCTCAAATCCACAAAAGGAAAAACATGAGTGCTACAAGAGCTAAGTATATTGCACTTAAGATGGTTTTCTTTCATTAAGACTTAAAAATGTCATGCAGGGAAGATCTACCTTGCATCAACATCCAAGGCCAACCTCGCTTTGGTGTCCAAAAAGCCCGGGTCCAGCAGGGAAGACCTCAGTCGACCCCAAGCGCCAGCACTCTAAGCCCGACCCCGGTCGGCACAAAAAGCCCTGGGCCAGCCAGGCATGAAGCCTAGTGTACCACTGGCAGAGCGATGTACCATCGGCTCTCAACAACTGAGGCCCGACACCCATCGATGGATAAAGCCCTGCACCTGCCAGGCATGAAGCCCGACACCCGTCGGCACCTAAAGCCCTGCACCAGCCAAGCATGAAGCCCGACACCCGTTGGCACAAAAAGCCCTGCACCAGCTAGGCATAAAGCCCAACCCTGGTCGGCACAAAAAGCCCTAGGTCAGCCAGGCATGAAGCCCAGTGTACCACTGGCAGAGCAATGTACCATCGGCTCTCAACAACTAAAGCCTGACCTCGGTTGGCACAAAAAGCCTTGGGCTAGCCAGGCATGAAGCCCAGTGTACCACTAGCAGAGCGATGTACCATCGGCTCTCAACAACTAAAGCCCGACCCCGGTTGGCAAAAAAGCCCTGGGCCAGCCAGGCATGAAGCCCAGTGTACCACAGGTAGAGCGATGACCATCGGCTCTCAACAACTAAAGCCCGACCCCGATCGGCACAAAAAGCCCTAGGCCAGCCAGGCATGAAGCCCAGTGTACCACTGGTAGAGTGATGTACCATCGGCTCTTAACAACTAAAGCCCGACCCCAGTCGGCACAAAAGGCCCGGGTCCAGCTGGGAAGATCTCGGTCGACCCCAAGCGCCGGCACTCTAAGCTCGACCCTGGCTCAGCACAAAAAGCTCGAGGCCAGCTCGTTACAAAAGGCACCTAACGACTCTCCACTCTCAGGTCACCCTCGGGGTTCAAAAGGCTCTCAATGTCCTCAACTTTGCCTCAGCAGCTTCGTCACAGCCTCAACGGCTTCATTTCAGCCTCAGCGGCTTCAGCCCTGCATTAGTGGCCAACGGTCAATCGAGTAATACCTTCATTTAAATTGTACACTTGCAACATATCACTGGTTACTTTTAGCTATCAAGAAGCCCCATGACAGCTACAGCTGGGAGAGGCCAACTCCTCAGCTCACAGTTGACGGGCACCCACCTCTAAACTTTACACCAAAAGTAAAGAGCCCCTCCAAGCTCACCAACAAAAGCCACTAACATGGAGCCTCCCAAAACGAAGCAGAAGGAGACAAATTCCTCCGACAAAGAGCTAAGTACACTACAAGAAAAAGTTCCTTTTCATTAGTATCTAAATACATTATGGGAAAACCAGCCATTCAAAAGGCTCTCGATGGTCCTGTGATCAAAAGGTTACCCCGGGCCAGCCGCGAAACCCCGCGGTGGTTTAAGACCTATGATTCCAGTGACCTCAAGTCACCCCTGGGCCAGCCATGAAACCCCCGAGGTGGTTGCGGAGTAGCTCGACGGTATGGCAGCTAATGGATACCACTCGGCCTGGCTAGCATACGCCCTGAGTCGGTTCAAATCCCTAACAGCCCGTACCCGCTTGAGTCACCTTCCGGACCAGCACACAAACACACATGCAATTTTATTTCAGCCCCCGTGGTTTTATTTCTGCTTTGGCCATCTTGTTTTAGCCTCAATGGCCTTATTACAGCCCCAGCAGCTTATCTCTGCCTCCACGGCAATGGCTCCCTCTATCTTAGGAGCATCATTGCGGCATCGGTGGCTCTTTGCCTCAACAACATGTGGATGGGGACCCACATCCAAACTTCATGTCAAAAGTTAAAGGCCTAAAGTTAGGCAAGGATCAGCCACTTGGGAGGTAGCGCCCCTTTCGCCTTGCTGGGGTGGACCCACTTCATCTCAAGGGCAAGGGGGCATCTGATGTGGCTGATCCAACGCCATTAGAGAATCGTGAAGGAAGGAAACCGACGGAGCCCCCTTTGGCCTCCAAAGGGCCCTTCGGCTACAGTAATGTTTATGGCCTCATAAAGCCATGCATACCCAATTTCTCCAAGGCCGACAGCTCCAAGGCTGACAGCTCTAAGGCCGACAGCTCCAAGGCCGACCGCTCCAAGGCCGACAGCTCCAAGGCCGACCGCTTTAAGGCCGATAGCTCCAAGGTCGACCGCTCCAAGGCCAACAGCTCCAAGGCCGACCACTCCAATGCCAACAGCTCCAAGGCCGATCGCTCCAAGGTCGACAGCTCCATGGCCGACGCCTCCAAGGCCGACACCCGGCACCTCCCAGCGGCCCGGCACTTTCCTAGCCGGCCCCCGACGTGTCCAAGCTAGGTGGCCCCGGCACTCTCCTAGCTGGCCCCCGGCTTGTCCAAGCTAGGCGGCCCCGGTCCCTTCTGGCCAGCCCCGACACTCTCCTAGCCGGCCCTCGGCGTGTCCAAGCTAGGCGGCCCAGGCCCCAGCACTCTCCTAGCTGGCCCTCGGCGTGTCCAAGCTAGGCGGCCCCGGCCCCTTCTTGCTGGCCCCGGCATCTCCTAGCCGACCCCGGCACTCTCCTAGCCGGCCCTCGGCATGTCCAAGCTAGGCGGCCCCGACCCCTTCTGGCCGGCCACGGTACCTCCCAGCCGGCCTCGACACTCTCCTAGCCGGCCCCCGGCGTGTCCAAGCTAGGAGTTCCTAGCCCCTTCTGGCTGGCCTCGGCACCTCCCAAGCAGCCCGGCACTTTCCTAGCCCCGGCCCCTTCTGGCCGGCCCCGACATCTCCCAGCCGGCCCCGGCACTCTCCTAGCCGGCCCTCGGCATGTCCAAGCTAGGCGGCCCCGGCACCTCCCAGTCGGCCCTTACACTTTCCTAGCCGGCCCCCGGCGTGTCCAAGCTAGGCAGCCCTGGAACTCTCCTAGCCGTCCCTCGGCGTGTCCAATCTAGGCTGCCCCGGCACCTCCCAAGCGGCCCAGTACTTCCCTAGCCGGCCCCGGCATGTCCAAGCCAAGCAGCTCGGCACTCTCCTAGCTGGCCCCCGGCGTGTCCAAGCTAGCCAGCCCCGGCTTCTTTCGGCCGGCCCCGGCACTTCCCAGCCGACCTCGGCATCTCCGTGCACGCTGAGTCGGCCCCGCCCATCCTTGGCCGGCCCCTCTCGGCCCCGACGTCTTCAGGCCCGCCGCGTCATCCCCGGCCATCCTAGTCGGCCCTTCTCGGCCCCGGCATCTTCGAGCCGGCCGGGCCAGCCCCAGCCATCCTGGCCGGCCCCGCCCTGATACTTCATGGCCGAGGAGGATGGCCCTTGCTTTCCCCTCTCCGGTGTGACAGGACCCACCAACCAGCTGCAACCACCCACTTTGATGGGACTTGACCTGCAGTCCTGACATATCAAAGAAGGAAGCAAGCTCTGCCATTGCTACCATCACCTTAAATGTTCTGACAAGTGGTAGAACCCCATGCCTCACAGACATTAGCTCTGACACTTCACCCATCAAGGTCATCATTACAAGGCCTCAACTAGTCAAGACAGGCAAACTCTAAGCACCTATAAAGTGGGTAAGAGGGACCTCGACCATGTAACACACTCATTACACCCTAAACGCTCATAGCGAGGGATCTTCTCGAAGCCATCTCTCTCTTTCTCTTTCAAGCTTCCTCAAGCTCACGGTTGTTGCCCAGACCACTGACTTGAGCATCGGAGGGTCCCCGTCGGAATCTTCGGCCCCCGGACTTGCTTGCAGGCGCGAGGAGCTCACTGGAGGAGGCGACCGGATGCTCGAGGTTGGTAATTTGGCATCAACAGATTGGCGCGCCAGGAAGGGAGGATGCGCTGAAGGAAAGAAAGCTCTGTCTCCTTGAGCTATAAGTCTTCGTCCCCTCTAAGATAGCTATGGTGGTGATGCAATGCCAAAGGTTCTTACCAATCATGCTGGGGGGCATCCACATCGCATTGAGCGACAAAAGACCAGTCTCTCTCTCCTGCCCCTCCTTCACCACAAACTTCAGCTGCTCTGATTAACCAGCTAGCCATCCTCAATCAGCAAGATCAAGCTTTGAAAGCAGTAGTTCATGAACTGCAGAAGCAATGCTCGGGGGCCACTCAGCAGCACCCCAAGCCTCTCACGTCGCCCATGATAGCTACACCAGTTGGCTAGTGATCCACTCATGGAAAATCTCCTCACAGAGAAGCTTATCACCATCAAGCTTCACCTGAGCACCATCGATCTCCTTCCTTCTGTTAGTCTTTCGGGTCATCTGGGGAGGACCTTAATCATAAGATAAGGAAGCATCTGTGTTGCCCAGATGGCAACCCAAGAGGGGGGGGGGGGGTGAATTGGGTTCTTTAAAAAATTTAACTTAAAAAAACTATTGACTTTAAATGAAATTAAATGCAATGCAAATATAAAGCACAAACAAGGAGATAAAGATAGAGATAATAGAAAAACGTCAAACACAAAGATTTTATAGTGGTTCGGTGTATCCAACACCTACGTCCACTCCCAAGATTCACTTGGGTCCACACTATAATCCTCTTGATTACAGTCAAGTTATTTTCCAAGATCACAACTCACAACTTATTATTTTACCAGGGATCACAACAAACCCAGCCGTTTTCTGGGCTCACCAGCACAAAACCCTAAACTCAAGCTAAACTAGCATGACCCGAGGTATACAACCTCCACTAGTTCAATCCCCCTGATTGAACCACTAAAAACATGAAAGATTAATGTTTAAGATACAAGATAGCTCCATAAATGAGCAAATATTCAAATGAATGAACAAGGTTTAGAAAAGCCTGTTTGAAGTGGATTGGATTTGAGCTTTTCTTCTTTTCTTCTTCTCTTTGGAGATGTTGAATCAGGCCTCAGCTTTGATTCGTTACAAATATTGCAGATGAGAAGTTGGAAAATCTTCAAAACAGAGCTTCTTCCCCTTTTTGTGAATCCTTTGATTTTTCAAACTTGAACGCCTTGGATTCTTCTTTGAGCTTTGTGAAGTGGAAGGATTTGAATTTGAGTACTTCTCTCTTGGATTTTAGGCTAAGACTTCTTAGATTTTTGATTTGAATATTCTCCTCTTTTTCTTTTTTCTGTTCTTATTTTTCAAACGGGCGTTCTCCCTTTTTATAGATTTTTTCTATCCATTTTTGGAAGAAAACTAGCCATTGGAATGTACTAGAAAAAAATATATTCGTTAGAAGTTAGGTAAAAAGGAAATATTACCGTTAAGCTGATCTGGCATTTTAAATTTCATCCCAGATAGGTTGGAGTCAGCTCCAACTTTTCAGGTGTCGGCTCCAAGTCGTTTATCCAAAAATAGAAAGTTCTGAGTTCGTCAAGGAGTCGGCTCCGAAAAAGTTAGGTGTCGGCTCGCCATCGTCAGGTGTCGACTCCAGAATACTGTGTGTGTCGGCTCCAAGATGCTCAAAAAATAAGCATTCTGTCCCCGCATCGGAGTCGGCTCCAGACACTGTAAGTATCAACTTCGAAACTCTGGGTGTCAGCTCCGAAACTCTAGGTGTCGGCTCTGGACCGTATCAAAAATTAGAAGAATATTTGACTGGCCATGGGGTCGGCTCAGGAATTCTAGGTGTCGACTCTAGTTCTGAAACTTTGAAACTTATGATTTGCAATTGATTCAAAACTCATTTCTTAATACCTTTAAATCGATCAAATATTTTTAAGCGCTGAAACACTTGTGAAATCCATTAGTAATCAAATAAATATACTCAATTCCTTTATTAATCATCAAAATCAATAATTGGGTCAACAATCTGGATGAACAACACCGGCGGCTGGAAGAGCTCACTCAAAGGCTCAACAATCGGCCAGAGCAAGCCGAGAGGTGTTGTTGCAATTAATGCAAGGAAGAAGATGAGGACAAAGGCTTTGACTACTGCTCTTAAGCTTCAGCACCGAGGGCAATCAATCTCTTTACTCTCAAAGGCTTGACTACAAAGAGCCCTTCCAGCAACTCCTCCGACCTTTTTACTCTCAGCAACGCCCTCGATGGACTCTCCCAGCCATTCATCTTCAATGACCGCCAACTGTCGAGGCTTTCCTTAACGGACTCCAGCTTTGTCCCGGTTTCCAGCTTCTTCCCGGCCACAGGCATCTCGTCCTGGCCTCCAATGCGAGGGAAGGCCCAAGTAAGGGCAATGACACTTCCAATCCGACTAACATGACTCCCTGGGGGGCAGACCACCAGCGGGCAGAAGTGCTCAAATCCACAAAAGAAAAAACATGGGTGCTACAAGAGCTAAGTATATATTGCACTTAAGACGGTTTTCTTTCATTAAGACTTAAAAATGTCATGCAGGGAAGATCTACCTTGCATCAACATCCAAGGTCAACCTCGCTTTGGCGTCCAAAAAGCCCGGGTCCAGTAGGGAAGACCTCAGTCGACCCCAAGCTCCGGCACTCTAAGCCCGACCCCGGTCGGCACAAAAAGACCCAGGCCAGCCAGGCATGAAGCCCAGTGTACCACTGGCAGAGCAATGTACCATTGGCTCTCAACAACTAAAGCCCGACCTCGGTCGGTACAAAAAGCCCTGGGCCAACCAGGCATGAAGCTCAGTATACCACTGGCAGAGCGATATACCATCGGCTCTCAACAACTAAGGCCCGACACCCGTCGGTGGATAAAGCCCTGCACCAGCCAGGCATGAAGCCTGACACCCGTCGGCGAATAAAGCCCTGCACCGCCAGGCATGAAGCCTGACACCCATCGGCACAAAAAGCCTTGCACCAGCCAGGCATAAAGCCTGACCCCGGTCGGCACAAAAAGCCCTAGGCCAGCCAGGCATGAAGCCCAGTGTACCACTGGCAGAGCGATGTACCATCGGCTCTCAACAACTAAAGCTGACCCCGGTCGGCACAAAAAGCCCTGGGCCAGCCAGGCATGAAGACCAGTGTACCACTGGTAGAGCGATGTACCATCGGCTCTCAACAACTAAAGCCCAACCCTGGTCATCACAAAAGCCTTGGGCCAGCTAAGCATGAAGCCTAGTGTACCACTGGCAGAGCGATGTACCATCGGCTCTCAACAACTAAAGCTTGACCCCGATCGACACAAAAAGCCCTGGGCCAGCCAGGCATGAAGCCCAGTGTACCACTGGTAGAGCGATGTACCATCGGCTCTCAACAACTAAAGCCCAACCCCGGTCGGCACAAAAGGCCCGGGTCCAGCAGGGAAGACCTCAGTCGACCCCACGTGCGGCACTATAAGCTCAACCCCAGCTCAGCACAAAAAGCTCGAGGCCAGCTCGTTACAAAAGGTACCAACGACTCTCAACTCTCAGCTCACCCTTCGGGTTCAAAAGGCTCTCAATGTCCTCAACTTTGCCTCAACAGCTTCGTCACAGCCTCAACGGCTTCATTTCAGCCTCAGCGGCTTTAGCCCTGCATTAGCAGCCAACGGTCAATCGAGTAATACCTTCGTCATTAAATTGTACACTTGCAACATATCACTGGTTACTTTCAGCTATCAAGAAGCCCCATGATAGCTCACAGCTGGGAGAGGCCAACTCCTCAGCTCACAGTTGACGGGCACCCACCTCTAAACTTCATGCCAAAAGTAAAGAGCCCCTCCAAGCTCACCAACAAAAGCCACTAACGTGGAGCCTTCCAAAACGAAGAAAAAGGAGACAAATTCCTCCAACAAAGAGCTAAGTACACTAGAAGAAAAAGTTCATTTTCATTAGTATCTAAATACATTATGGGAAAACCAACCACTCAAAAGGCTCTCGATGGTCCTATGATCAAAAGGTTACCCCCGGGCTGACCGCAAAACCCCCGCGGTGGTTCAAGACCTATGATTCAAGCGACCTCGAGTCACCCCTCGAGCCAACCATGAAACCCCCGAGGTGGTTTCGGAGTAGCTCAATGGTATGGTGGCTAACGGATACCACTCGGCCTAACTATCATATGCCCCGAGTCGGTTCAAATCCCTAACAGCCCGTACCCACTTGAGTCACCTTTCGGACCAGCACACAAACACATAGGCAATTTTATTTCAGCCCCCGTGGTTTTATTTCTGCTTCGACCATCTTGTTTTAGCCTCAACGGCCTTATTACAGCCCCATCAGCTTATCTCTGCCTCCGCGGCAATGGCTCCCTCTATCTTAGGAGCATCATTGCGGCATCGATGGCTCTTTGTCTCAACAGCATGTGGATGGGGACCCACATCCAAACTTTATGTCAAAAGTTAAAGGCCTAAAGTTAGGCGAGGATCAGCCACTTCGGAGGTAGCACCCCTTTCGCCTTGCTGGGGTGGACCCGCTTTGTCTCAGGGGCGATGGGGCATCTGATGTGGCTGATCAAACGCCATTAGAGAATCATGAAGGAAGGAAACCGACGGAGCCCCCCTTTGGCCTCCAAAGGGCCCTTCAGCCATGGTAACGTTTATGGCCTCATAAAGCAACGCATACCCAATTGCTCCAAGGCCGACAGCTCCAAGGCCGATAGCTCCAAGGCCAACAGCTCCAAGGCCGACCGCTCCAAGGCCAACAGCTCCAAGGCCGATCGCTCCAAGGCCGACAGCTCCATGGCCGACCACTCCAAGGCTGATAGCTCCAAGGCCGATGCCTCTAAGGCCGACACCCGGCACCTCCCAGCGGCCCGGCACTTTCCTAGCCGGCCCTTGGCGTGTCCAAGCTAGGCAGCCCCGGCCTCTTCTGGCCGGCCTCGACATCTCCCAGCTGGCCCCGGCACTCTCCTAGCCAGCCCTCGGCGTGTCTAAGCTAGGCGTCCCCAACCCCTTTTGGCCGGCCCCGGCACTCTCCTAGCCGGCCCCCGGCGTGTCCAAGCTAGGCGGCCCCAGCCCCTTCTGGCCGGCCCCGGCACTCTCCTAGCCGGCCCCCGGCTTGTCCAAGCTAGGTGGCCCCGGCCCCTTCTGGCCAGCCCCGGCATCTCGCAGCCGGCCCCGGCACTCTCCTAGCCGTCCCCCGGCGTGTCCAAGCTAGGCGGCCCCGGCCCCTTCTGGTCGGCCTCAGCACCTCCCAGCCGGACCCGACACTCTCCTAGCCAGCCCCCGGTGTGTCCAAGCTAGGTGGCCCCGGAACCTCCCAAGCAGCTCGGCACTTTCCTAGCCCCGGCCCCTTCTGGCCGGCCTCGGCATCTTCCAGCCGGCCCCCGGCGTGTCCAAGCTAGGTGGCCTCGGCACCTTCAGCCGGCCCCAACACTTTCCTAGCCAGCCCCCGGCGTGTCCAAGCTAGGCGGCCCCAGCATCTTCCAGTCGGCGCCAGTACTCTCCTAGCCGGCCCTTCGCGTGTCCAAGCTAGGGGGCCCCGGCACCTCCCAAGCGGCCCGGCACTTCCCTAGCCAGCCCTCGACGTGTTGAATCCAAGGAGCCCGACACTCTCCTAGCCGGCCCCCAGTGTGTCCAAGCTAGGCGGCCCCGGCTTCTTCCGGCCAGCCCCAACACTTCCCAGCCGGCCCCGGCATCTTCGTGCCCGCCGAGTCGGCCCCAGCCATCCTTGGCCGGCCCCTCTCAGCCCCGGTGTCTTCAGGCCCACCGCGTCATCCCTGGCCATCCTGGCCGGCCCTTCTCGGCCCTGGCATCTCCGAGCCGACCGGGCCAGCCCCAACCATCCCTGGCTGGCCCCGCCTCGGCACTTCCTGGTCGGGGAGGATGGCCCCTACTTTTCCCTCTCCGATGGGATAGGACCCACCAACCAGCTGCAGCCACCCACTTTGATGGGACTTGACCTGCAATCCTGACATATCAAAGAAGGAAGCAAGCTCTGCCATTGCTGCCATCACCTTAAATGCTCTAACAAGTGGTAGAACCCCATGACTCATAGACATCAGCTCTGACACTTCACCCATCAAGGTCATAATTACAAGGCCTCAACTAGTCAAGCCAGACAAACTCTAAGCACCTATAAAGAGGGTAAGAGGGACATCGACCAGGTAACACACTCATTACACCCCTAAACGCTCACAGCAAGGGATCTTCTCGGAGCCATTTCTCTCTCTCTTTCTCTTTCGAGCTTCCTCAAGCTCACGGCTATTGCTCAGACCACTGACTTGAGCGTCGGAGGGTCCCCGCCGAAATCTCCGGCCCCCGGGACTTGCTTGCAGGCGCGAGGAGCTCGCTGGAGGAGGCGACCGGACGCTCGAGGCCGGTGATTTGGCGTCAACAATTTTGATTTTTGTTGGTTTGATTGAAAGTTTTCCTTCAATGTTCTTAGAAATACTTAAGGATTAAGGCATTTAATGGTAGTTATGAAGTACTTTGCTGAACGCATCTTTTCTTCTTTAGAAAAGGAAGATGGTGTTTATCAACAACTATGAGTGCCTAGAAATAACCTTATGATGTGCAACGCATCCACTCAACTGATCATGCCGTTGTTGTTTCTTCATTGATTAGTGCCTCCATCTTCTATGTTTAGCTTATTGTCCACATTTTTTCCCTCAAGGGTGTAAGCATGAGTGTCCAAGATTCTTGGTTGTATTCATATTAATTTTTTTGGCTATAGTTGTATTCATAGTGATTAACTGATGTAACCAGTAGGGATAAAGCTAGATAAATATAAGAATTTTGAATGCATTACCTCATCAGTAAATGATAAAGTAATTAACTGAGTTATGTGCTAGAACAAAAGAAAGGCTTTAGGAAGAGAGATGGGTCTCATAAATTTGGGCAATTAATGTTTCCTAAAGCTGCACCAGAATTACATGCATAGATCTCATTAATTTGAAAATTCAAGCTTTCATTTTTGTTAAATTCTGTGTCAACTCTCTGGGCATAGGCTTCATATTTGTGATTGACATTCTTCCAAAGATTATAAAATTCAAAACTTTTGACTTTACCATACATTTTCCATCATTTTGTGCTCTTTTCTTTCTTCTTCGGTTCATTATATGCCTATATTCTTCGAATCAAAAACTATGAGCACATGTTATCATGCAAGTGTCATGTGGATTACATATAAACCTGTGTTTCTTTATCTGTTTATCTTGCACAAACTAATATGTTGGTGGTTTATTTTGTGGAGCATAAGAGAAAATGCTATTTGTGCAAAGCATCTGTATGGCCAAGCAATTATATTTTATCAAGGGCTTTTGGTGAAAGGAAATGCCTTCATTTCTTATGGGCTTGTTTAATTTCATTTACATTCATATTATGAAGTTGTAATTACAATATTCTGAGTTGATCATGGTGGTAACACAGCCAAATCCTATGATATGAAATTGCAATACTTTATTTGGTTTCAATCAAAATTTATCATTATTTTCTTGCCAATTAATTTGCCTTCTGCTTACTTCTGTCCTTATCATCTCACTTTGATAATTACACTGGCCAACTACTAGAAGCATGCATGTGATTGAGAGTTGGATAACTTTAATGTTTGTCATGGACTTAGGCATGAGTTCTAGATCTGCATGACGTGGACCATTGAGAAGCATCATGAATACGTTCACCATTGCTTAATATAAGTAAAATGCTTCTTTTTGTCATCAAAAGTTTTCATATTGTCTGGAAACCAATGTTTGCGAACTGTTGCACCTCTTATACTCGCATTGTTTATTATACTTTTAGAGATGATAACATGGTATTTGATCAAGTTATACTCAATTACAAGTTGCCATGATTTTGATTTAATAATTTATTTTCTTTGAGCATAAAAATTGACCAAATATAAACTTCTTTATACTTATTTTTCACCCTTGCAAGAAGCAATTTTGATACTTTGAAAGAACCTTCCAAGAAAAGTGAGCAAAGTGTACTTTGGCATGAGAGGTCCGCAATGATGTCTTATTAGAACATTTATGAATTGCAATGCCATTCTAGGGCAGTGCTTACTCTAGTAATGTTTAAAAGAGAGCTAGAAAACTGGGGAAGTCATTTATGAATGGGACCTTTATAAAGTGTCGCCTTATGTTGTGTTGTCTCATTCATGTGTTTTGATGTTTTATTTTAGTTATGGATATTGTAATTGATATGGACTACTGACTTTCATTTATTAGTTATTTTGATCTTTATCTTTTGTTGCGATTATGTAAAAATTTTGTATGTAATGGATATGGTATGTAAAGAATCATATTATTCTTATTGATATAATTTTTAATATTTAAAAAAATATGAAACAAATAAATATTTTATGTAAATAAAATATGCAAAAAACTTAAAAAATTAAAATAAAAAAATATAATTTTAAAATATTAAATAATTTAAATAGGATAAATATAACTTTTCTATATGATTTTTGATTTTTTCCTACGATTTTGGGGTTTTTGTGTAGGAAAAGGAATCGTTAAAAATTATTACTAGTCAATATTTTTCTATGATTTTCAAAGGAAAAGATGTGGATAAAAAATATTTTTTTAATTTTTCCCTATGATTTTAGGATTTTTCGTAGGGAAAGAAATCATTAACAATTTTTATTAGCCAACTTTTTTCTACGATTTTAAGAAATTTTGTAAGAAAAAATGTGGTTAACAAATTATTTTTTAATTTTTTCCTATGATTTTGGAGTTTTTCGTAGGGAAAGAAATTATTCAAAATAATTATTAGCCAACTTTTCCCTGTGATTTTGATAATTTTCGTAGGGAAAGATGTGAAAAAAAAAATTTCATTTTTTTCCTATGATTTTGGGGTTTATCATAGGGAAAGAAATTATTAAAAAATATTATTAGCCAACTTTTTCCTACAATTTTAAGAAAAATCGTATGGAAAGATGTGGATAAAAAAGTAATTTTTTTTTATTTTTCCCTACTATTTTTTATTTTCGTAGGCAAAGGTTTTCATTTTTTAAATTTAAATTTCAAATTCTAATCACTCTTTCCCTACGAAATATGAACTTTTCTCTACGAAAAAAATTGTAGGGAAAAGGCCTGCTCTTTGCCTACGATTTTGAAAGTCGTAGGCAAAGGCTTTCCCGATGCACCTTTGCCTATGACTTTTTTTAGCTTTTGCCTACGACAAAAATCATAGGGAAAGGCTTTCTCTATGATTTTTCAATCTTTTCCTATAAAAAAATTATAGGTAAAAGTCATTTTTCTTATAGTATGTTAAGAATTGTGGTAGGTCCCAACATTTCAAATATTTGAATAGGCCCATGATGTGCACCTTTCAATTATCCTTGTGGAACTATTTGTGTGACATGGATTTGTGTTAGCAGAAACCTCATGCTTTCATCGATAATGGAGCGAAACAAACTTGTGTTGGATGGTATTCGCGCTTGCAACTTTTATATAACAGAACAAGAAGAAATTTGTTATAAACTCTGATGCAAATTTCCTTGACATGTAGAGAAGAAAGATAAATAAAAAGAAACCATCTAAAACTTAGCTGGAGAGAAGAAATTAGTTATAAACTCTGATGCAAATTTCTTGAATCAATTCCATAGAAATCAATTCAATAATCAGACTATATCTATTATGTGAAATAGCATTAGGTAAAATCATTTCTTGGAGAGTATTTCAATGTGGATGCTGTTGATAGAGATATAGACTAAAAGATATGCTTTATGTTATGTCTTTACATTTTAATGAGAATTCATTTTGAGCAATGTGTGCCATTTACTATATATGTGCATGTGTCTAGTATTTACAAAGAGTATTTGATCTAGTGTGTAGAGTATGGCTTACACACAGAAGACTAGATCATCGGTTCTTTTGGAATACAAGTTTATTGTTCACAGTTTTAGATGAATTGGACATACCATCAGTAGAACTATAGCACAAATTTTTAGTAGGTCTATCTTGACTACGGGGAATGGTTTATTCTAACTATTTGTGCTAGTACACTTTGTATGTATTGAATAGGAACCAGTTGAATTAATTATTTTATACTTACTTTATAAAATAATTTAAAACTCATAAATATTATGATTACTTATACTCTTAATCCGAATTCTATTTCTAGACACGTGTATGTAGTGATTATTGCTTTGATTACACATAGAGTGAGATTCTATATAAGTCAATAAACTCAGTGGGTTAGGCAATAACATTATATATATGGTGAATATTAATAGTTGAAGGAATCCACGTCCTGTTAATTTGGATTGATGATATCCCCTTGAGAAAGCTTATAAGTTTTGATTGTAGCAAATCTTGCAAGTGGATTTTGAATCCGATACATCAAATAAGTTAAGTGGATAAGTCTCAAGGATAATAAAAGCCAATTAAATCATATTGTTAGTAATTAAATTTAATTGGTGGATATCTGTAATCTTAACGTGGAGAGATAATAAGTATTTAATATTAAAGGCTCGAAAATATAAATTCGAATATGATTAGGAGTACAATTATAATTCTTTAGTGAAATGAATTGTAATTTACAAAATTGAATCCTAACCCGGTGTAGGATTGGGAGATTTAATTACATGGGAAGTCCTTTTCATATTTGCCTATTGGTCCCTGTTGTAGCCCTATAAATACCCTCTCAGTTGGTTGCTAGGGTTAAGGTTTTGAGAACGGTTTTGGAGAAAGAAAAACAAGAAACCCTAGGACGGCCAAAAGATCTCACCATCTTGTGAGAGAAGGAAGGTATTTTCGGGAATACGATGGAAGGCTAAAAGGTTAAGGTCGAGCAATCGAATCAAAGTGTTCCAAAGTTCAAATCTGAAGGTATGATCTTGTACTCATAGATTAGAACAGTAAAAGTTTTTTGTATTACTTATATACACTATAGTCGTGATCTTGGGGGTATTCCGCACTCCCCAATAGTGGTATCAGAGCCATGGCTGATACTGTATATGAATAATGCAGCCATGTTCTCCATTAATCAGAATATGCATGCGTGGGATAGATCGTGCTTGCTACTAACGTTGTTTTGCAGGTTTCTATCCTGTTATTATGGTCACATGAATGTATGTGTTTTGATTTGATATTGCTTAGATCTTGTTGAGAAAGTATTGAAACATAATTGCCCCAACTTTATTGATTTTGATGATTACTAAAAGCCATTAAGTTTATTAAAGGATGTAATGAGTTTATGTAAATGAGCAACAAATTTATTTTGAACAATCAATGAGAATGCTCAAGTTTAACTTTAATCAATTTTGAAAGTGACTTTAAGCTCAATATTCAAACTTTCAAAAAGAAATGTTATAATTCATGTTTTAATCAATGAATTTTTGGAATAGTTCATGAATCAATTCTAAATGTTAATTTTATTGATTTCATGTCAAAACATTGAACTAAAATGAATCTGGAACGATTTTATTGTCAATCAGAAAAGTTTCTG
>UESW01002152.1:232922-273835 GCA_900491605.1 Calamus simplicifolius
GTTTTTAAATTGCACAAAGCTTTATATGGTTTGAAACAAGCACCTAGAGCTTGGTATGATAGGTTAAGTAAATTCTTAATAGAAAATGATTTTGTAAGAGGAAATGTTGATAAAACCTTGTTTTTGAAAAGAAAAAGTAATGATTTACTTGTAGTACAAATATACGTAGATGACATCATTTTGGTGCTACTAACGATTCTCTTTGTCAAGAATTTGCAAAGTTAATGCAGGGAGAATTCGAGATGAGCATGATGGGAGAACTCAACTTCTTCCTTGGACTCCAGATCAAACAAAGCAAAGAGGGAATCTTCATCAACCAAACAAAATACACAAGAGAAATCCTAAAGAAGTTTGGTATGGAAACAATGAAACCCCTCGGAACTCCAATGAGTCCTTCATGAAAGCTGGACAAAGATGAAGAAGGTAAAAAGGTTGACCAAAAGTATTATCGAGGTATAATCGAATCCCTTCTTTATTTAACAGCAAGTAGACCAGACATTATGTTTTCAGTATGTTTATGTGCTAGATTTCAATCTGAACCTAAAGAATCACATTTAATAGCTGTTAAAAGAATTTTAAGATATGTAAGTGGAACAAAAAATGTAGGTTTATGGTATTCTAGAGACTCCACATTAAATCTAATTGCATATTCAGATTCTGATTATGCTGGATGTAAATTAGATAGAAAAAGCACAAGTGGTGCATGCCAATTCTTAGGTAGTAACTTAATCACATGGTTTAGCAAAAAGCAAAATTTAGTTGCATTATCAACTACTGAAGCTGAATATGTAGCAGCTGGAAGTTGCTGTGCGCAAATCCTATGGATTAAGCGACAACTTGAAGACTATGGTATCACGCTTAATAAAACACCCATAAGATGTGATAACACTAGCGCAATTAATCTAACAAAGAATCCAATTCAACACTCAAGAACTAAACACATAGAAATCAGATATCATTTTATAAGAGAACATGTAGCTAATAATGAAATATGTCTTGATTATGTTAACACTGAAGATCAATTAGCTGACATATTCACTAAACCTTTAAATGAAGAGAGATTTTGTTATCTTAGAGGAGAGTTAGGTATTTGTGATCCATTAGAATGAATTTGAAACCCTAAGGAAATTTTATCTAAGATTCTTTCAAATCCTCAATCCTTAAGGAAATCTTATCTAGAACTCATATCTAATTGATTCACTCATATCCAATGATTATTTATCAATTTTTATGATCATATTCCGGACACATTTCAGAAATTTCATGTTTTGGTCTGAAATGGTCTCGGAGCCGACTCGATGCGTATCGGAGTCGACTCCCGGTTTCAACTGAAACTCTCGGGTCGACCCCTCTTAGGCGCGAGTCGACTCCATGTCGGGACGGCCTTTCTGTGTCTGTGCCGAGTCGACACCCGGGTTTGCGCGAGCCGACTCGAGGTGGTCCCAAATTGATTTTTCTAGGGCAGAGTCGACTCGTCGCTCATTCCATTCGACCCCATTCGTGAAAATACTCTCTCCACGTTCATCCAAACCTTCCAAACTTCCAATAATCCCTGATTATCACCTCCAATCATCAAATGGCACCTAAAACTAGAGGATCTAGCGTTGTGGCGAGCGGCATCAAGCGGAAGCGCTCCGTGAAGAAGATGGTTAAGCGTCCCGTGCGTAAACCTTCTCCAAGCACGGACTCCACTTCATCTGCTTCTACTCCGACTGCTGCTCCTGCTGCCACGTCTTCCCAGGTAGATCGTCTAGCGGATAGGATCATTACTACTGGTAGGAAGATGGATTTTGAATTATTTAAGAATGAGGGCTTTCTAGTTGGGAGACAGCTTATCGAGATGGGTTGGGAGAAAGTTTGTTCTCTAGAGTGCCCAACTTATCCCTCATTGGTTAAAGAATTTTACAAGAATTTGTCTAGAGGAGACCATGGGCTTATTAGCAATGTAAGAGGAGTCAAGCTATCTGTGACTGCTGAAATCTTATCTAGATTGTTGGAATTACCCTTGTCTGGCACTTCTACCTTTTCTTCTGATGACCGCGCCCCAACTTTATCAAGATTATTAAACCGGGATGTGGTTGGATTTGAAGAGGTATTTGCTAATCAGCTTTCTTTAGAGTTGAGATTACTACACAATATCTGCAGTAGGATTCTCTTTCCTAAAACTGGTAGATTTGACTATGTCTCGGAGAGAGATGTCTTTGTAATGGACGCCATAGTGACAGGCAAGCCTATCAATCTTCCCAGCATGATTCTGTGGTACATAGCAGATTGTGGAGGGAAAAGGAAATCGAGTCTGTCTTATGGGATGATCCTTACAATGATTTTTCGAAGCCAAGGTGTGGTGATTTCTGATAATGAACCTATGAAGAATCTAAGACACACTGATTTTTATAGCCTAGCAACAATTCATAGGATGGGGTTTATCAAAAAGAATGATAAATGGGAAAGGAAAGGAGTAACAGAAGATAGAGCTACAGATACTGAGGCTGCAGGACCCTCTGTTAGACATCCTTCGCCTGCACCTCCGAGCCCTTTGGTTTCTGCCTCTGCTCCAGCCCCAGTTCCAACTTTTGTTCAAACTTCATCTTCTGACAGTTTTTCAGATCAATAAATTATGCAACTCAAAGCCTTACTTGAAGATCAATCTGATAAGCTTAAAACTGATTTTGAGAATAAATTTATGCATTTGAGAGAGACTCTTTATTCTCTTGATGATCGTATCTCAAAGATTGAGTCCACTCTCGGCTCTTCATCGGCATCCTTAAGTGGTGATATCAAGAATATTTTTGAAGAACTTAAGGATATATGTGGAGATGGAGAGACATATGCCAAGTGCAACGCAGAGCTTCAAGACAAAATTCAGAGTGCGTGCACCTTTGTTGATGAAAGACTCAAGGAATATGTAAAAATTCAATCTGAAGGAATGAAAAATATAGTAGATCATCTAACTAGAATTGTAAGAACTCATTTTTAAGTTACTAGAGCTTCAATCCTTGTTTTGTACTGAAGTTTTTTATTATGCTTTCATTTTGAAATCTATGTACTGAACATTTTGATGTATTAGACCTTTAATGAAATGAATTCTCTATTTCCTTATTTCAATTAATGAATGAAATTTGAATGAATGTTTATGATTCTCTATCTTTTTGTTGATAACAAAAAAGGGGGAGAATTTTATAGTTTATGATGTTGTGATTGTGATAAAGTGATTGTGATAAAATGAGACTAACTATGAGATAACTAATTAAGTTTCATAGGGGGAGATAGGGGGAGCTACCTCATTAAGGGGGAGCCTAAGCCTAACTATGAAACAAAGTTAAATCACTATACAATCATGCATAACTCAATGTTTTTGTCATCATCAAAAAGGGGGAGATTGTTGAGAAAGTATTGAAACATAATTGCCCCAACTTTATTGATTTTGATGATTACTAAAAGCCATTGAGTTTATTAAAGGATGTAATGAGTTTATGTAAATGAGCAACAATTTATTTTGAACAATCAATGAGAATGCTCAAGTTTAACTTTAATCAATTTTGAAAGTGACTTTAAGCTCAATATTCAAACTTTCAAAAAGAATGTTATAATTCATGTTTTAATCAATGAATTTTTGAAATAGTTCATGAATCAATTCTAAATGTTAATTTTATTAATTTCATGTCAAAACAATGAACTAAAATGAATCTGGAACGATTTTAATGTCAATCAGAAAAGTTTCTGATTTTTGATGCGTTCCGGAGCCGACTCCTGAGTTTCAGAGTCGACTCCGCTCAGTATACAGAAATGTGCATCTGTATCGAGTCGACCCATGAAATTGTCGAGTCGACCCCTGATTCTGTCGAGCCGACTCCTGGACTGTGCGAGTCGACTCCGCTCAGACACCAGAAGAGTGTTTTTCTGAGCATCTCTCGAGTCGACCCCAAGTCTTTCACGAGTCGACTCCCGACTTTCAGGAGTCGACACTTCACCTTTAACGAGTCGACCCCTAACATTTCTATTTTTGGTAAAACGAGCTCGAGCCGACTCGGGAAAAGCATGAGTCAACTCCAGCAAATCTGGGCGCGATTCTTAACGATGACACATCAGCCCCAACGGTAAGATTTTTAAATAACGGCTATTTTTCCTTGTCTCTAACGGATATATTTTTGCAGATTCTATAAATAGAGGAGTTCTTTTCAAATCAAAGAGACCCAGAGAAAATCAAAAAGAGAGAAAAGAATATCTTTTGAAAAGAGGGAAAACAGAGCATATTGAAAAAATCATCTAGCTCAAAGGAGAGTGAGCCAAAAGGAGAGAAATCCAAGAGGAAGTTTCGTCTGCTCCTTCTCATCAATCCACAAGAGTCAAAAGAAAATCCACAAGCATTTCAAAGGTCAAATCGAAGGATTTTCAAAAGGAGAAAAAGCTTCATCTCAACTCCAAAGTCTTCAACGGTCAAGAATCTTGCTGAGGCGTGATTCAACACTTTAAGAGGAGTTAAAGAGAAGAAGGAAGAAAGCCCAAGCCACTACCATCTGCAATACTATCAGGCTTTTCTAACCTTTTATTATTTTGTACTTCATTTGTATATTTGCTCAAGGGGAGCATTTCAACATTTAAACTCTGATTATTTTGATTGCTTGCTGATTCAATCAGTGGATTGAATCAGTGGAGGTTGATATACCTCGTTGCAAGCCGGAGTGCTTGAGTTGGGTTAGTTGTGAGCCCGAGAAAAACAACGTGTAGGGTTTTGTGCTGGTAAGCCCGAGTTAAAACCAGCTGGGTTCGTTGTGCACCCGGTAAAACAACAAGTTTGAGTTGTGAGCTTGAAAAATAACTCGGCTGTAATCTAGAAAGATTATAGTGTGGACCCAAGTGAATCTTGGGAGTGGACGTAGGTGTTGGTTGCACCGAACCACTATAAAATTATCTTGTGTTTGCCGTGATATATTTTCTCTCTCTCTATCTCTCTTTATTAATTGCTTGTGCATTGCTTATTAGTTAATTCACTCACTTGCACATCTTGAGCAAATCAGTTTAAATCTTCTAAAAAGTCTTAAATTTTTAAGTACCCAATTCACCCCCCCCTCTTGGGTTGCCATCTGGGCCAACATATTTACAGAACTCAAGAAGAATTTTGATATGGCGGTGAAAAGCTCAGAATTCTCTTCTTATGAGAAATCTCTCCAATTCATTTGGAGTTCCTTGTTAATATTTTTCTGAGAAGTTGCACTGAAAGTTCAAATAAGAAAAAAAATGATTATTTTTTCTTCAGATGATTATTAATGATGACGCCAAGTCACCTTCTTCAAACGTCGGGGAAGACGGACGTCCTTCTCACCGAACTCCTGCAATAAAAGTCCCCGGAGACCGGTTGTTCCGGTGGGAACCCTCCGACGCTCAAGTCAGTTACTTGGGATCAGACAAGAACCACTCAGCGGAAAGGAGCTAAGACAGTTAGGGTTTTGCTAGGAGGAAGAAAGCTAGAAAACCAGAATTCGGATCCTTACTTATAGTGCGGGCGTGTGTATTTATACCTGTCCGAATATCCTATCTTACTGTTCCAGAAGATTGCCATCGTACCATCACTGTGCACGCCGGAGGCATCCCGCGCTACCTGTCAACATGATGTTACACGTGTCTAGTAGCCGTGGTTGTATTTGGTGCGCGCCGTTGCTTGACATGAAGGCGCACAGTTGCAAGTGGTAGCGAGTCGTACTCCGTAACGGGGCACAGTCATGCACAGGAACATGCAGAGCACCATACGCTGTTATGAGGCATGGTCGCGAGCAGCCACGGGCGCACGGAGAGTCACATGGAGCATGAAGAGTCACGTGGGGACGCCAGGTGGCCCGGAGCTGTCATTTGGTTCGAAGGCTAGTCCGCGTGCTAATCGCTGATGATGCCCGCGCACCTCGAGACCGGAGGGGTCTCAAGGTCGAGAGATGGTGATCCCACCCCAAGACCAGAGGGGGTCCCAGGGGTGAGATAATGCTGGTGCACCCCGAGACCGGAGGGGGGTCGAGATATGGTGATCCCACCCCAAGACCGGAGGGAGTCTCGGGAGTGAGATAATGCTAGTGCACCCCGAGACCGGAGGGGGTCTCAGGGTTGAGATATGGTGATCCCATCCCGAGACCGGAGGGGGTCTCGGGGGTGAGACAATGCTGGTGCACCCCGAGACCGGAGGGGGTCTCGGGGTCGATATAGTGCTGGTGCACCCGAGACCGGAGGGGGGTCTTGGGGTCGAGATATGGTGATCCCATCCCCGAGATCGGAGGGGGGCCCGGGGGTGAGATAATGCTGGTGCACCCCGAGACCGGAAGGGGGGTCTTGGGGTCGAGATATGGTGATCCCACCCCGAGATCGGAGGGGGTCTCGGGAGTGAGATAATGCGGGTGCAACCCGAGACCTGAGGGGGTCTCGGGGTCGAGATATGGTGATCCCACCCCGAGACTGAAGGGGGTCTCGGGGGTGAGATAATGCTGGTACACCCCAAGATCGGAGGGGGTCTCGGGGGTGAGACAATGCTGGTGCACCCCGAGACCGGAGGGGGTCTCGGGGTCGAGACATGGTGATCCCACCCCAAACTGGAGGGGGTCTCGGGGGTGAGATAATGCTGGTGCACCCCGAGACCAGAGGGGGTCTCGAGGTCGAGATATGATGATCTCCATTAGCTGCTGTTATCTTGTATTCTAATGACGCTAGATCAGTCATATCAGATGCCCCCTCACCCCTGAGGTGAAGCGGGTCCCACTGATGAGGCGAAAGGGGTGTTCTCCTCCACGTGGCTGATCCCTGTCCACATCTCTTATGCGGACGGCCTAGGGAATGTGAGAAGGCGGCCACCTCCGTACATTGTGCCCACCACGATCGACCTCAAGAGAAAACTAGCCCTTCAAAGTCTGCGCGAAAAGCTGTATCATCATTACCTCTCATAGCGGCGACGTCAGCGGAGTCCCATCATTGGCGGAGGCGTACCGCACCACGCGCTAGCCGTCCCTCGAGGTGAACCAGCCTATGGTGGGGGGCCATGTGGTTGACGAGATGAGGCAGGACGATTTGAAAACCCAATAAACCCAAACGAGGGATGGAATCTGGCCATATCGCTTCCGCTATCGTTGTCTTCTTCTGTGCCTGTGCTCTGATCTCCCCTGCGACCCGAGAGCTTATGCTTGGCTTTCCTTCCTTCAGGTCAGTTCTTTGTCCATTCCAGACTTCTCCATCCTTTCTTTTGCTCATGAGCTCTCCATCCTGGACTTCGGGGGACGATTCAGAGAATCGTCCTCCCTCTGAGAGGCACTGTACCTCTCCTGCACCTTTTCTTCTCCTCCGCTTGAGTGGTCCACTGATTCAGAGGACCGCGTCCCCTGGCTCGGGATGGGTCACTGGTGAAGCCCCATCGAGGAGCCGCCGGTTGGAGGCCGGCACCTCCTCAAGGGTGGAGGGGTCCTCGGAGGGGACTGCCTCCATGGTAACAGGTCTGGATTTGGCAAAAATCCGGATCCGTTACCATATTTCTCGGGACATTGAGCTTTTTCAGCCGACTCCCGATGATAGGGTCATCTCCTCCCAACCCGGTCGGGTGGCCCTTTATGATATTTGCCTGAAGGCAGGTCTCCGTCCACCCTTTCCGTCCTTTTTCATCAACCTTCTTGACTACTACTCCTTGACTCCATCCCAACTGGTCCCGAACTCCTACCGTGTCGTCAGCACCATTGTCATTCTCTGCCATCGTCTGGGTATCACCCCTTGAATCTCTCTTTTCCGATCCTTCTATATCCTCCGGTCCCAGAAGGGTTGGTGGCTGTTCCAGCCCCGACCCAATCGGGTCCTCAAACTTTTCCTTCCTTCTTCAATCAAGGGATAGAAATCCCGATTCTTTTTTGCTAACCTTGACCAAGTTAGGCCCTGGTGGAGAGATCCCAACCTCCGAGGGAACGCGAACTCCACCATCCATCCTGGGGATTGGGAGGCGTCGGGTCAATTGCTGGCTGCCGAGATCCCTCGGTACACCTTGCTCTTAATAGAAGATAATCTCGAGTCGGCGGGTCTTATCTCCCACCGGGGTAAGCCATTTCCACTCTTTGCTAAAAATTTTGCCTGCTTCTCATTTTTTTTTTTTTTTGACTTTGACTGATGTCGCGCAGCTATGAAGATACCGACAGAGAAACTCCTGAGGGCCGCCTCTAAAAAGAGGGTCCGGGAGGGGCCACCTAGAGGCCAGCAAGCCCCAGCCCCAAAACGCCCGACGGCTCGGGCCTCCCAATCACCGGTACCACAAGACCCCCGGTTGCTTCAAAAGTTGATCTCACAGCCGACACCCCGCCAAAGATGGCGGTGGCCACGAGAGTCCCAATCGAGGAGCCTGTCGCAGAGGAGCCGGTAGCAGCGGAGGAGCCCGTAGTGGCCGAAGAGCTTTCCGCCCCTGGCGAACCGACCCCGCCAGAGGCTGCCATGGATTGGGGCGAGGGGCCATCAAGGGCTGCGAGCCCACCCCCTGAGAGGTCGCCTAGGAACAGCCCGCGCGCCGAGCTGGACTGTCGAGATGGCCGAACGGAGTGGGGCCAAGCCAGGGCCGCCCCGGGACTCATTGAACGATGGTCGCTGGGCTGAGCAGGTCCTTGCCCCAGTTTTTATGCCCGAGATCCTGGAGAACCTCAGCCACCAGAAGGCAAGCTCATTCTTCTGAGATTCCTACGCGGCTGTCGTCAGGGTAAGCGGCCTTTTCGCCTTTTGCCTTCATATCTTTTTCTTTTCTTTTTGCTAACCTGAACTTACGCATGCAGCTCGCACACTCCCTGAGGGCCACCAGGGATGCAATCCATGGTGGGAAGGCCCTTCTGCGGGAGGCGCAGAAGGAAGCTGAGGACGCTCAGCGCCATGCGGAGGCGGCCGAAGAGGCGCTGGAGTTGGCCAAAAGCGCCTGGGCAAGTGAAACCAAGGCCGCTGAGAACCGAGCGGAGGCCGACGCCAACCGCGTGCGTGTGTCACTCCACCAAATGATGGAGGCCGAGAACGCTATGATGGCCAGAGATCTACACATCTCTGAGCTGACCTTGGCCCTTCAGGAGGCCGAAGGTCGGGCTGTTGCGGCGGAGGAAAAAGTGAAGGCCGCGGAGGAAGAAACGAAGGCCGCGGAGGAAGAGGCGCGGGCGGCAATGGAGAGAAGAAATTAAATGCTCTCTCTCTCTCTATATATATATATTCCTCTTCTGCCTCAAAACTAGATTGTCCAAATAAAGTTCTTTTCTTTTTTGTACATTCAAACAAGAGGAGAAGACATTTTCTCCTTTCTCCACATTCTCTTTTCTCTTCTCTTTTCTCCAACCATTTCTCTTTTTTCTTCTCCCATTTGTCTTCTTTTCTTCTCTTTATTCTATCCAAACAGAGCAAAGGTCTTCAATCAATACAGTTCCTTCTTTTTCCTCACTTTTTTCTCAACTCCTCTCCTTCAATTACTCTTTCTCCTTTCTTCTATCTAATTTCTTGAATTTTTTATTTTCTTCTGCTATTCTATTATTGTTCTCAGCTGAAATAAAAATAATACCAGATAAAATCTTATTTTATTTACACAACAAATACAATGCAGCCTTCCCTTCTTTTCTGCATATCAAGTGGTGTAGCAGAGCAAAGATCCAACCAAGTTATGAATGTTGCATTGAAAAGTCTTGCAATGGAATTAAATATCAAGCTTCTTGCAGTCATTAGTGACATCAAAAATAACTTATCAGAAAGCAATTTTTTGATTGAACATCCAACCTCTTACAAAATCAATCCTTGAGGTTGAAATTACATGTCAAATGGAGGTAAGCCCTAAGTCTCCTATTTATGTCATGTATAACATCATGAAGGAAACTGTTGGTGTGTGCTTGATAAACAGGGAATGATCGCCCTTTGACAAGAGTAAAAGTTACTTCAAGGAATCGGGGATGTGAGAAGAAGGCTCTTTTTGCCAAAAGGACCAACAAGAGGAGAAAAGCATGACAAAGATTGGAGGCACACAAAATCTACAAAACCAGCAATGCATAGGGTAAGTTGGATAAGTTAAACATTAATGTGGGGAAGCACCAAGGAGTTCATTTCAACAGATGTAAAGGAAAAGATGACTCTGTAGACGGATTGTGAGATTGCATAATTGAACTTAAAGAGGTAGAAAGCCTGCATTGTGTACAATGATTATATGACCATGATTGAATGATTCTAAAGCACCATTGTCTAATTTCCTTTCTGTTGGCCATAAAATTATATGATCACATAACACCACTTGTAAGGAAGACTCTGGTTGGTTGCTCATAGTTAAGAGCACAATGCTCAAGTCAACACATTCTATTTGATATGATGACATGAAGTATGAGTTCTTGCCAAACCAATAATTTACCATAACTGTGGATCAAAACTTTTTTACATGAACAAAAAAGATCCCATTTATATATGCCTCTGGAAAAAAAAACTATTAGCAGTGCATTTTTCTCAATGAACTTGTGACACGTTTACATATGGAAGCAAGCACGATATTCTTATGGATATGTAAATCAATCCATTACTAATGGGTGAGGACGAATACAAAAGAAGCATTTTTCACTTATATATGAGATAAAACAACAGAATAAATATTTCTTTTATCATTCTCTATTCTATGATTAAATAATTAATTATAAATAATCTGCTTCTCATTACATTTGCCATGGTTGTAGTCTAAACATGTATGCATGCGCACAAACACAGGTAAACTGAAAGCACATGAATAGCAGGAGTAAAATCATGAACAGAACAGGGAATTGACAAATTGTATTAGACTGAGTGTAACCATGGCATGATCTGTCTTCATTACAAGCACTAATATATCATAAGACAAGAATTTTTTTTTAAAAAAAATGGTGTCCATGCTTAGTGATAAATATCTGATGCACAGAATATCTGAAAGTTTCAAGAATAACATGGATTACAAAGCCTCTGATATTTAACACGAGCTCCAAAATGCTTATATTATCCTTCATAACTACATGCAAAACAAATATCAGAAGTTTGTGAACCTCTCAACAATGTTTCCATTAATTCGGTGGTCAAGTAATAATATAGAATCCACATTCTGAATGCATAGATAATTACAATATTACGTATCATAAAACCAAAAATATATAGTAACAGAGCAATCGGGACAACCAGAGAGAATAAATAATGTAAAATAAACATCTATTGTGCTTGTGAAACATGTGCCTTAGACAGTTTTCACACACCCTGATTACCATACAAGAAAAACCAGTCACCAGAATAATCCCCATAATTTTGATTTCCCATATATCACATATAAGTATTCGCCTCTGTCTTTTGAGGAATATCTTATGCTGATTTAGGCATTTAGCATAAAATTAACTACAGCAACATTTAGCAAACGAAAATCCATGGAAGGGGTAACGAAGAAGATCACGTCATGCTCCATAGAATCAGATCTAACACCATATGCTCAGAAATTACACCTAAGGTTCCACAAAACTCCGAAATCATGCGTCTCGAACAGGTCAATACCTAGAGTTCAGATCCTCTAATCTCTGTGGTAATTTCTTCTCTAGATCCGGTCAGCAAAGACCGAACATAGTCGATCCTCCTCAAATCTACAACATAAAGGGAAAAACACTTCCCTCCTGCGTCACCAAAAAAGGGTTGCTACTCCTGCTTTTTGTTGTAGTGTTGAATACATGTTAGTCCAATTCTTGTGTTCATGTACATGCAGCACCAGTTATCTAATCTGCAATCATATGATGTGGAAACTGGAAATAGCAAGCATATAAAGAGATTTAAGGAGGTAACGAGCTTCTTTTAGAGGTCTGTTGATACTTGTCCCTCCTCTCTTCTTTTCTATTCTTTATCAATTTCTCTACCTAAGTAAGTCTTTCTTGCTCCCACCTCTTCTTCATATTTTACATTCTCTACTTCTATGTATCAAAATTTTAGATGAAAATAAAGAATAAGATCAGATATAAAACAGTTCTCATTTTACTTTGCAATACGAACACAAAGTTGACTTTCTTCTTCACTTTGGATGGCATCACCAGTTCAGTTTAACTAATTATAAAAGATTTCATTATGCAGAACCATGTTAGATACTGCAAAAGTAGTCCAGTACTAATAAAAGTACTCAGGCTTCACTATTAATTGCACTTTTCAAGTAAAAAACACAAAAGAAAGAAAAGGAAATTATAAAAGATCAGAACTCCACTATTTTTTAGGAATTATGATACCCATTGTCTTCATATATAAAAATAGAATTTACCATATAAATGGAGAAATATTATAATGAGGTTCTTAAAAATATTGCTGCCTGCAATTTCCTCTTAATCACAGTTGTAAACTCCTCATTACTGATGTTGCCTCCATAATAACGTGCATGATGGCAATAAACTAGTCCCAATATGTATTAGGGTGAAATTAACTTTCATAAGATGTGACCATAGATATCTGATGCCAAACAAACATGAAGAAAAATATTATCAGCCACAATGAGCAATGAAGTGGCTTTCCTAAAGGATCTCAGAAGTGGATATGCCAAAGAAGCACCATAATAATCAATTTCACAAACCATTGATCTAGTTTGGTAGAAGCATGAACACAAAGATCCAAAGAATGACACAACTTAGGGCCCTTCCCAATAGTCACATCCTCTGCTGAGAAACCACAAGCGATGGCTCAAGTCTTAGATGGTGCATTCTAAGTATTTGGACTTGGATGGTTGTAATATGAGTGGGTCTCCTTCTCATTTGCTCAAAAAAAGGATATGGTATTTTTTGAATCAACTAAATTCAGCTATAATAGTTATATCCATAAAATGGAGCTTTGCCTCAGCTATTTAAGGTCAGCTCTACTGAACATTCCCCATTCAGAGCCATCTATGATGTTGTTTTCAAGTCTCTATACCTTTTCTAACCACCTCCATCCATGTTATCTCAGATCTTCATCTTCTTTTCCTTCATCCTTCAACACAAATTTAAGAATCTCTCCTTATTAGAGCCCCCTTAAGTCTTCGTTTTATATGTCCGTACTATCTCAATCAATTTCTAACACATGTGCAACTCCCATAGCTCTTCCACTATACTAATTTCTCAATTTATCTTTCCTAGTTTTACTATACATTCATCTAAATATTCTTATATCTGCTACACTTAAAATTGTTTTCTTGAACCCTCTTTATTTCCCAATATTTTAAGCCACAAAACTGTAGCCTTGTTTTCATTCAATAAAACTGCACTTTAAGTCGATAAGGTCTACCATCATTATATAATACCGACCTCTGTACTTTATTAGACCAGCTCTAGTACTAGTACATATCTCCATCTATCCCTATATTGTTGAGTATAATATATCCCAAATAGCAAAACCCATTACTTAGTGGTGTCTCAATCTCAATTGGGACATCATTTTCATTTCCATGTTCACTAAAATTGCTTTCTACATAGCTGGATTAATAAAACTCAAGAGATGGTGTAGTGTATTGGACAGAAGATTGTTAAATTACACAGGGTAATGATGTCAATTTCTCTTTAGAGTAATATAGCTTAATAAATTGCAGTATATTATGTATGCAAATGTATTTTTTCTTCTTTGCTCTCTATTCTACAACCCATATGTATGATTAATTTATTTCTATGCAATTTATTTCTATGCATGGTAGCAAAGCAAGAACTTTTGTCAAAGTTTAAGTATGCATTTATTCATGTATATAAAAGTGGGAACAACTTCAGTACCTCTTTTTTTTTTTTTGAGCCATCCATGAATCTTGACAGTTCAGATTTAATCTCACAACAAGTCAATAACTCATTTTCTTTGGAAGTACCGGCCATAAGCATCAATCGAATTGTGATTTGTTTAAAAGTGAGCGACTTTTTTATCCTAGCTACCCTGGTTCTCCCATGTTTTCAAAACAGATTGATAATACTAAACTTCAAAACCTTCCCTATTAATCCCTAACATATTTTTCCAACAACATCATCATCAGATCCATCCTCATAAGAAATCACGCCCCAACTCCTTACATCTCTATGCTTTGCCTAGCCCCTGGCCAAGTTCACAAGGACCTTTAGGCCATACAAGATCCCCTAGGCTTGCATAGTCTCTTTAAATCTTCATCTGGTATATTAATCCATGCCTTTTATGTGTTTTTTTAAATAAAAAGGCATTATTTTCATGACGTTTGACAAAATTCCTTCACAGTTTGATAGTCTGTTTTCATTGCAAACGCTAGGCAGAAACTTTATAATATTAACAACAATAAATAATGACATAAAATTATGGATTTGTTTAAACAAGATTAGTAAGCCTACCTGGAAAAAAGAAAAAAAATAATTATGCAGCCATACCAGATCCCCTAGGCTTGCATAGTCTCTTTAAATCTTCATCTGGTATATTAATCCATGCCTTTTATGTGTTTTTTTAAATAAAAAGGCATTATTTTCATGATTTGACAAAATTCCTTCACAGTTTGATAGTCTGTTTTCATTGCAAACGCTAGGCAGAAACTTTATAATATTAACAACAATAAATAACGACATAAAATTATGGATTTGTTTAAACAAGATTAGTAAGCCTACCTGGAAAAAAAAAAAAATAATTATGCAGCCATACCAGATCCCCTAGGCTTGCATAGTCTCTTTAAATCTTCATCTGGTATATTAATCCATGCCTTTTATGTGTTTTTAAATAAAAAGGCATTATTTTCATGATGTTTGACAAAATTCCTTCACAGTTTGATAGTCTGTTTTCATTGCAAACGCTAGGCTGGATTTGTTTAAACAAGATTAGTAAGCCTACCTGGAAAAAAGAAAAAAAATAATTATGCAGCCATACCAGATCCCCTAGGCTTGCATAGTCTCTTTAAATCTTCATCTGGTATATTAATCCATGCCTTTTATGTGTTTTTTTAAATAAAAAGGCATTATTTTCATGACGTTTGACAAAATTCCTTCACAGTTTGATAGTCTGTTTTCATTGCAAACGCTAGGCAGAAACTTTATAATATTAACAACAATAAATAATGACATAAAATTATGGATTTGTTTAAACAAGATTAGTAAGCCTACCTGGAAAAAAGAAAAAAAATAATTATGCAGCCATACCAGATCCCCTAGGCTTGCATAGTCTCTTTAAATCTTCATCTGGTATATTAATCCATGCCTTTTATGTGTTTTTTTAAATAAAAAGGCATTATTTTCATGATGTTTGACAAAATTCCTTCACAGTTTGATAGTCTGTTTTCATTGCAAACGCTAGGCAGGATTTGTTTAAACAAGATTAGTAAGCCTACCTGGAAAAAAGAAAAAAAATAATTATGCAGCCATACCAGATCCCCTAGGCTTGCATAGTCTCTTTAAATCTTCATCTGGTATATTAATCCATGCCTTTTATGTGTTTTTTTAAATAAAAAGGCATTATTTTCATGACGTTTGACAAAATTCCTTCACAGTTTGATAGTCTGTTTTCATTGCAAACGCTAGGCAGAAACTTTATAATATTAACAACAATAAATAACGACATAAAATTATGGATTTGTTTAAACAAGATTAGTAAGCCTACCTGGAAAAAAGAAAAAAAATAATTATGCAGCCATACCAGATCCCCTAGGCTTGCATAGTCTCTTTAAATCTTCATCTGGTATATTAATCCATGCCTTTTATGTGTTTTTTAAATAAAAAGGCATTATTTTCATGATGTTTGACAAAATTCCTTCACAGTTTGATAGTCTGTTTTCATTGCAAACGCTAGGCAGAAACTTTATAATATTAACAACAATAAATAACGACATAAAATTATGGATTTGTTTAAACAAGATTAGTAAGCCTACCTGGAAAAAAGAAAAAAAATAATTATGCAGCCATACCAGATCCCCTAGGCTTGCATAGTCTCTTTAAATCTTCATCTGGTATATTAATCCATGCCTTTTATGTGTTTTTTTAAATAAAAAGGCATTATTTTCATGACGTTTGACAAAATTCCTTCACAGTTTGATAGTCTGTTTTCATTGCAAACGCTAGGCAGATTTGTTTAAACAAGATTAGTAAGCCTACCTGGAAAAAAGAAAAAAATAATTATGCAGCCATACCAGATCCCCTAGGCTTGCATAGTCTCTTTAAATCTTCATCTGGTATATTAATCCATGCCTTTTATGTGTTTTTTTAAATAAAAAGGCATTATTTTCATGACGTTTGACAAAATTCCTTCACAGTTTGATAGTCTGTTTTCATTGCAAACGCTAGGCAGAAACTTTATAATATTAACAACAATAAATAACGACATAAAATTATGGATTTGTTTAAACAAGATTAGTAAGCCTACCTGGAAAAAAGAAAAAAAATAATTATGCAGCCATACCAGATCCCCTAGGCTTGCATAGTCTCTTTAAATCTTCATCTGGTATATTAATCCATGCCTTTTATGTGTTTTTTTTTAATAAAAAGGCATTATTTTCATGACGTTTGACAAAATTCCTTCACAGTTTGATAGTCTGTTTTCATTGCAAACGCTAGGCAGAAACTTTATAATATTAACAACAATAAATAATGACATAAAATTATGGATTTGTTTAAACAAGATTAGTAAGCCTACCTGGAAAAAAGAAAAAAATAATTATGCAGCCATACCAGATCCCCTAGGCTTGCATAGTCTCTTTAAATCTTCATCTGGTATATTAATCCATGCCTTTTATGTGTTTTTTTAAATAAAAAGGCATTATTTTCATGATGTTTGACAAAATTCCTTCACAGTTTGATAGTCTGTTTTCATTGCAAACGCTAGGCAGAAACTTTATAATATTAACAACAATAAATAATGACATAAAATTATGGATTTGTTTAAACAAGATTAGTAAGCCTACCTGGAAAAAAGAAAAAAAATAATTATGCAGCCATACCAGATCCCCTAGGCTTGCATAGTCTCTTTAAATCTTCATCTGGTATATTAATCCATGCCTTTTATGTGTTTTTTTAAATAAAAAGGCATTATTTTCATGACGTTTGACAAAATTCCTTCACAGTTTGATAGTCTGTTTTCATTGCAAACGCTAGGCAGAAACTTTATAATATTAACAACAATAAATAACGACATAAAATTATGGATTTGTTTAAACAAGATTAGTAAGCCTACCTGGAAAAAAGAAAAAAATAATTATGCAGCCATACCAGATCCCCTAGGCTTGCATAGTCTCTTTAAATCTTCATCTGGTATATTAATCCATGCCTTTTATGTGTTTTTTTAAATAAAAAGGCATTATTTTCATGATGTTTGACAAAATTCCTTCACAGTTTGATAGTCTGTTTTCATTGCAAACGCTAGGCAGAAACTTTATAATATTAACAACAATAAATAAGACATAAAATTATGGATTTGTTTAAACAAGATTAGTAAGCCTACCTGGAAAAAAGAAAAAAAATAATTATGCAGCCATACCAGATCCCCTAGGCTTGCATAGTCTCTTTAAATCTTCATCTGGTATATTAATCCATGCCTTTTATGTGTTTTTTTAAATAAAAAGGCATTATTTTCATGACGTTTGACAAAATTCCTTCACAGTTTGATAGTCTGTTTTCATTGCAAACGCTAGGCAGAAACTTTATAATATTAACAACAATAAATAATGACATAAAATTATGGATTTGTTTAAACAAGATTAGTAAGCCTACCTGGAAAAAAGAAAAAAAATAATTATGCAGCCATACCAGATCCCCTAGGCTTGCATAGTCTCTTTAAATCTTCATCTGGTATATTAATCCATGCCTTTTATGTGTTTTTTTAAATAAAAAGGCATTATTTTCATGACGTTTGACAAAATTCCTTCACAGTTTGATAGTCTGTTTTCATTGCAAACGCTAGGCAGAAACTTTATAATATTAACAACAATAAATAACATAAAATTATGGATTTGTTTAAACAAGATTAGTAAGCCTACCTGGAAAAAAGAAAAAAAAATTATGCAGCCATACCAGATCCCCTAGGCTTGCATAGTCTCTTTAAATCTTCATCTGGTATATTAATCCATGCCTTTTATGTGTTTTTTTAAATAAAAAGGCATTATTTTCATGATGTTTGACAAAATTCCTTCACAGTTTGATAGTCTGTTTTCATTGCAAACGCTAGGCAGGATTTGTTTAAACAAGATTAGTAAGCCTACCTGGAAAAAAGAAAAAAAATTAATGCAGCCATACCAGATCCCCTAGGCTTGCATAGTCTCTTTAAATCTTCATCTGGTATATTAATCCATGCCTTTTATGTGTTTTTTTAAATAAAAAGGCATTATTTTCATGATGTTTGACAAAATTCCTTCACAGTTTGATAGTCTGTTTTCATTGCAAACGCTAGGCAGAAACTTTATAATATTAACAACAATAAATAATGACATAAAATTATGGATTTGTTTAAACAAGATTAGTAAGTCTACCTGGAAAAAAGAAAAATAATAATTATGAAGCCTATTATGGTGGGAGGGGGATAAGGAAACAAAAGATTGGAGGAAAGAAAGAATGAATGAGAGAAAAGAAAGGCTGTGAAGCTGTGAAGGATACTAAAGGCTACTACGACAGAATGGGAAAGGTAAGATATGGTGAGAAAAACCAAGGGTCGAGCAGCCATTGAGTATGGAGAGAAGAAACAAACGCTTCTTCTATAAGCCTTTTTCGGGCAGAGAAGGAAAGGATATGATTGAGAAAAAATTGAGTTATACAGAAAGTCCTTGTCACTGACGTGATGGCCGTCCCTTGCCACGCGTCCGCTGCCTCATCTCCCCTTCGTTGCATGACAAACGCCTCCTCAACGTCAATATAAACACTTCAATTCCCCTTTTTTTTTTTTACTTTCCTCCTGAGCGGCAATTTAATCGTAGATTTGCCAAAATGGGGGAGAAAAATCTAACTGCAGTTGTCAATGATCCAAACTTTATTGTTGGCGTAGATTTTTTTTCCCTTCCCTTCTAGATACATTAGAAGATGATAGCGTTCCCTTTTAGATACATTAGAAGATGATACATTAGAAGATAATACCAATATTAGAGCATTAATTAATTTAACTAGTGAAATAGCTCCAGGTCGTCCAATTTATGTGTGTTAATGGCTTGATTATTAGCTTTCGCACTGGAAAATATTTCGAGAACCTTTATATGTTGGGCTGACGGCAGCAGTTGGATACTGTCCAGACGTGTAATACCTCTTTGCGGTGGCGAGAAACGATTTTTTTTTTTTTCCTTTCAAACGCCAAGTGATTTTTGTTTTGTTTTGTTTTTTGTTTTTTGGGCATAACTAAAATTTTCATGCTTCCAATGAAAATATTGTATTATTTTATTTTTCCTTATACAAGTAAAAATGAAAAATACTGTAGCTATTTTATTTTTTTATAATATATATTATTTTTTAGCTATCATTATTAATTTCTTTTTATTATAAAATATCCATTAGATGCAACGGGTCTTTTCCAATGAATTGGTAAGATAGTATGGATTGAACTTCTTGTTAAAAATTCTGTACATGAATTTTGGATGATTTCTTTAAATATATATTAATAAAAAAATATTTTAATAATAAAATAAGAAATTTGGTTATTCATTTGTCCCATTCTTGATTGATCAGTTAGTATGCACAGTTAAAATTTGAAAATCAAAAGTAATATGGGAACATATTAATAGAAATTCTTAAATTTAACCATTGCTACCAAAATATGCCTAATTTATTAGAGGTTAATGTATTAACATAGAAAAAAATAATTATCATTTTTTCTTGCAAAGTGCGCTACACCTCATTTCTGTTTTCCTTTACGTTAATTCTATTAGATTTATAAGATCTATCTACCAAAAAAATTAAATTAAGATTGAAGTTATTAATTACTAAATATAATCAAATAAATGAAAATTCATATATTAAAATATGTAGGAACTCACGATTAATCTCGACGCTAGTGAATCAACGAATTTAGAATTTAACTTTTCATGAAAGAGAAAGTCTATGTCAACAGGCATGTCCATGGTTTTGATGTGGCTAATGCAGTCACAAGGGTAATCATGGCAAAATCAAAAGCTTAAGATGGCCCCATCCCGGCATCTTCAAGTCGACCAAGTCGGCCCTGACCTTCCCTGGTTGGCCCCGCTTGGCCTCGGCATCTTCAAGTCGATCGAGTCGGCCCCGACCTTCCCTGGTCGGCCCCGCTCAGCCCCGGCATCTCCGAGTCGACCGAGTCGGCCCCGACCTTCACTGGTTGGTCCCGCTCGGCTCCGGTATCTCCAAGTCAGCCGAGTCGGCCCCGACCATCCCTGGTCGGCCCTGCTCAGCCCCGGCATCTCCAAGTTGGCCGAGTCGACCCCGACCTTTCCTGGTCGGTCCCGCTCGGCCTCGGCATCTCCAAGTCGGCCGAGTCGACCCCAACCTTCCCTGGTCAGCCCCGCTTGGTATCGGCATCCCCAGGAGAGCAAAGACAACTCCAATTTTTCCAAGCCAGTCCCAGGACGGTCCTGGCCATTCAAGCCACCATCTTTTTGACTCACGCCGTCTGACATCACCAGGCCCAACTGTCACGCCGTCGATGGGACCAGACCTAACTAACCGTTAGCTCCACTGACTGATGGGACTTGGCTCACCAACCATCATTTTTTCCTCTCCAATGGGACAGGACCCACCAAAGGCCTAGATTCATGCAACCCCCACGAACCCCGCGGACATTCCTTTCTCACGGAACTCCACGTGGTCATGCAGGTTTCAACCACCTATAAAAGGGTAAGTCCACTCAAAGATCAGGTACACAAAAATACACACTCGTTACTCTACCACCCAGAGAGGGATCCCCTTTTCTTGGGCGCGGACTCCTCTCCCCCCCGAAGAGCTCGTTTGAGCTCTTCCTTAGCTGTGACCTCGATTGCTGACTTAAGCATCGGAGGGTCCTCATCAGAGCACCCCTCCGGTCTTGGACTTTTTGCAGGCCATCCAGCTCGGCGAGGGTCCGCTGATTAAGCAGTTTTCTTTTCTCGATATTCAAGGCCGGCAATCGGGCGTCATCAGATTGGCGCGCCAGGAAGGGGGGCTTGCTCAGTTTTCTGCGATACCTAGCGGCAAACTCTTGCCCCCTTTTCTTTTTTTTATTTTTTCATCAAGCCATGGTGGTGACGCGAGCTCAGGATGCGTCCATCGATTGTCCGGTAGGGCATCTCCCACCAGCTAGGCAATAGGAAGCTAATCCCTCTGCTGCCGATCTGCCCGTCACCTATCCGCCACCGGAGGCAACTGACCCAGTGGAGCAGCTGGCGGCCCTCACCCGATAAGTCTAAGCTCTCACCGCCATGGTCCATGGACTTCAGGGCAGCAGTCCGTGACCACTTAGCATTACATTGCTCCCCCTGCCAGTCAGCAGTCAGCAAGGGGAGGCTCTCCCCAGTGAGAGGCCGGTCACCGTCAGGCTTCCCCTAGGAAGCCTCGCCGTGAGCCCCTCAAGCGGCCGTGGTCCCCTAACTGTGGCCCGAGCAAGTTTCCCCCAGAGCCATACTGCTAGGAGGAACCAAAGCGGAAGTCCCACCTTTCGCGTCCCTCTCCGTCTTCCTCTTCTTCCTCATCCTCCGAGCCGCCTCAGAGGGCCCCGACAATCAGCCGCCAGGCAGAGGAGCGTCTGGATGAGTTCCATCGGTGACTAGATGAGCTCGTTAGAAAAATCAACAATCAACCGGAGGAGGAGTATGACACCCGTCCTCCTTACACCCGTCGGATACTGGAGGAGCCCGCTTTTCCCGCCACTCTGCGGAAAGCCGCTCGCGCTTGGCACTCACGCCTGTCCCCTCACAGCATCGACTCTTTTCGGGAGCTGAAAAGGGCCTTTCTGGCACATTTTGATGCCTGCCAGCGGATCACGAGGGTCGCAATAGCCTCTTCTTCGTGCACCAGAAGGAGGGGGAGTCGCTGCGGGACTTTGTGGCCCAGTTCAAGGCTGCCCGCCCTTGAAGTCTATCATTTGGACGATGCGGTGGCAACACTGGCGCTGAAGCGGGGGCTCCTCCCATCCCGCTTTACCTTCTCTTTGGACAAGAAGCCCTCGAGTTCCTACTCCGACCTTCTCCTTCGGGCTTAGAAGTACATCCATGTGGATGAGGCCGACCTCACCCGCTGAGAATCCTCAAGGAGATCTGGCCGCAAGCCTTCTCGCCCCGAGCCAAATGGACCCCCTCACCACCGGTGGCCCGATCTGCCTCGCCGATCCGATAACAGGCGTCGAAGCCTCGCCCCCGCCGAGAGCGAGCTCACGCCCCTTCTTGCCCCTCGATCGCACATCCTTATGGAGATCGAAGGCGAACCTTATCTCCAACGCCCCCCTCCTATGAAGAAAGGTCCTCCTCGCGACAAGAGCCATTATTGCTGTTTCCATCAAGATTACGGCCCCAACACCGACAGCTGCTATAGCATGAAGTGTGCCATCGAAGAGCTCATTCAGTGGGGCTACCTCGGCAAGTATGTTTAGAAGGTGCCACAACCACTGCCGGCACTCATGGGACCCCCGCCCGCTCAGGCCGCTGTCGACAACACCCCCACGGAGCATACGGTCGGGATGGTGTCTTGGGGAGCGGTTTCCTCATCTAAGCTACCAAGAGGGGAGGGGGCACCGGGTGATGTAGTTCTTGGAGGGGGATCAGCAAATGTTGAAAATATAAATAATGAAGGCGTCACCGTCTCCATGACGATCGCCAAACACCCTGTAAAAAGGATATTAGTTGATAGTGGCAGCTCAGCTGACATCCTTACCTATGATGCCTTTGTTCGGATGGGATTGTCTCCTAACTCTCTTCAGCCTATGGCAACCCCTTTAGTTGGATTCACAGGAGATTCAGTGAGGGTTGAGGGTGAGATATCCTTACCTGTGACGACCGGGACACCGCCACATCAAAGTACAGTTATCATGAAGTTCCTGGTCGTACGAGTCCCCTTGGCATACAATGCTATCCTCGGACGCCTAGGCTTAAATCTATTGGATGCAGTCATCTCCACCCGGCATCTGCTGGTGCAGTTCCCTACTAGTAGAGGTGTCGGAGAGATGAGAGGTGAGGTCGGCTCAGTCCTACCTTGCTATCACACAGCGCCAAGTCCTTTTGAAGCCGAGTCGGTCACAGAAGCGCTTGACCCCAGGGAGTCCAGCAAAGGGGGAGAACCGGCTGAGCGGCTCTTAACTTTTCCTCTTGGAGATGGACCCAAGCGATGAGGAGCACACATCCTTCATAACAGAGAAAGACATTTATTATTACAGGGTAATGCCCTTTGCCCTCAAAATGCGGGAGCGACATATCAAAGGTTGATGAACAAGGTCTTCCAGGATCAGCTGGACTGGAACATGGAGGTCTATGTGAACAACATGCTGACAAAAAGCACCCATGCTTCCAACCACGTCTTTGATCTAGAAGAAACCTTCAACAACCTCCATCGCTTCCAGGTCAAGATAAATCCCAAGAAGTGCGCCTTCGGGGTCACGGCGGGCAAGTTCCTGGGTTTTGTGGTGACTCAGCGAGGGATTGAAGCAAACCTAGAGAAGATCGGCGCCCTCCTCGACATGAGGCTACCATCCAACAAGAAGGAAGTGCAACGGCTAACGGGGAGGGTGGCAACTCTAAGTTGTTTCCTCTCCAAATCAGCCGAGAGGTGCTTGCCCTTCTTCAAGGCCCTTTGGAAGGTGAACAGCTTCGAGTGGATGGACGACTTCCAAAAAGCCTTCGACGGACTGAAGGCGTTTCTGTCTTCCCCACCGCTCCTTTCCAAGCCAAGGGATGGGGAGAGTCTTTTTCTTTACCTCGCTGCCTCTCTAGAGGCCGTTAGCTCGGTCTTGGTGCGTCTTGATGCTGACGGGACCCAGCGGCATATTTATTATGTGAGCAAGGTGCTCCACGATGCGGAGATCAGGTACTCCAAGATAGAGAATATCATCTTTGCCGTAATCGTCTCCACTCGACGTCTCCGTCCGTATTTTCAAGCCCATCCCATTGTGGTGTTCACGAACCAACCCCTTCGAGCCATTCTGGCTCGTCCGGATACCTCAGGCCGACTCGCTAAGTGGGCCATCAAGCTGGGAGAGTTCGACCTCTCCTTCCAGGCATGGTCGGCTCTGAAGTCCCAAGTCTTGGCCAATTTCCTGGTCGAGTGTACTTGGGTAGATGGGGCAACTAAGGAGGCTTCAGTGGAGTGCATGAGCTCGAGCCGAGCGACGATGGAGAGACCTGGATCCTCTATGTGGACGGCGCGTCAAACTCTCAAGGAAGCGATGCTGGCCTCACTCTTGCCGGACCAGGTGGAGAGAAACAGAATGTGCCCTGCGGTTTCTATTCGAAGCCATCAATAATCAAGCCAAGTACGAGGCCCTGCTGGCAGGATTAAGGCTAGCCCGAGAATTCGGAATAAGGTGCCTCAGAGCCTTCATCGATTCGCAACTCGTCTTCGGACAAATCAACGGAGAGTACGAGACGTGTGACCCTGCTATGGCCTAATACCTAGGCAAGGTTCGGTTCTTGGTCTCTCCGTTAGCTTATTTCAGCATCAGCTACATTCCCCAGAGCGAGAATGCCAAGGCCGATATCCTTTCCCGCCTGGCTACCTCCACCGATGGCACCGCAAGGGATGCCTACGTCGAATACCTAGAAAGGCCCAGCATAGAAGGCAGTGAGGAAGTCCTCCCGCTCACCCAATAGCTGACATGGATGTATGCCTACATCCGCAATCTCTTAGATGGCACCCTCCCCGATGATCGCAACGAGGCCAGGCTACTCAAGTGGAGGGCCTCTAAATTCGTCCTCGTAAATGGACGCATATACAGAAGGTTATTCTCCTACCCCCTGCTCAAATGCATAGGACCCACCAATGCCGACTACATCCTCAGGGAAATCCACAAAGACATTTGCGGAAATCACCTGGGGGGCAGATCCCTAGCCCAGAAGGCCCTTCGTCTGGCTCACCATGAGGAAGGACGCTGCCAAATTGGTCCAAAAGTGCGATGGTTGCTAGCGTCATGCATGCGCCCAGCATCAGCCATCTGCCCCGCTGAACCCGCTCTTGGCCCCTTGGCCCTTCGCTCAGTGGGGAATGGATATCCTCGGGCCATTACCCCCAGCCTCGGGATAGCAGAATTCTTACTAATAGCCATTGACTACTTCACCAAGTGGGCCGAGGTCGAGGCACTGGCTAAGATCACCGAGAGTAAGGTCAAAGCCTTCTTCTGAAAGTCGATCATATGCCGCTTTGGTCTACCCCACACCCTCGTCACGGATAACGGCCGCCAGTTCAATAATGATGCATTCAAGGCTTTCTGCGACGAGCTAGGTATTCATCATCGATTCACCTTTGTCGGCCACCCTCAGACCAATGAAGAGGCCGAGGTCACGAATCGCACCATTCTCAGGGGGCTCAGGACTCGGCTAGACGGGTCCAAGGGTCGATGGGTAAGGAGCTTCCCAGTGTGATCTGGGCTTACCACACGACCCCCAGGGCCCCGAAGGGCGAGACCCCCTTCAGTCTTGCCTTCGGATCCGAAGCTGTCATCCCCATCGAGATTCGATTGCCTAGTCTGTGCATGGAGTCCTTCAATGAGGAAAATAATTCTGCACTGATAAGAGCCAACCTAGACTTCATCGACGAGGCACATGACCGGGCGAGGCTACATATGGCGACCTTTCACCATGGAGATCTGGTTTTGAGAAAGGCTGAGGTATCCAAGCCTACGGAGGGGGACAAACTGTCCCCCAACTGGGAGGGTCCTTATCGTGTCGCCGGGACACTCCACCGAGGAGCATATAGACTAGAGGAACTCGACGGATGACCCATTCCATGTACCTGGAATGCGGATAACCTCCACCAATATTATCAATGATGTATCCCCCAGAGGTACGAGTAATAAAAGGGTTCCTTCCAATGCCACAGCCTACTCTCCCTTATATCCAAGGACCAGCTATTAGGAAAGGAGCTCGCCGGCATCGCAGCCCATGGGACACCACTCGGCCCCGGCACAGAGGTGCCTCCGAGTCGGTCAAGATCCTAAAGGCTCTGTACCCGCCGAGTCACCCCTCGGGCGATAAATAAACTTCTGAGGTGGTTCTAAAGGAGCTCGCCAGCAACGTGGCCCACGGAACACCACTCGGCCCCGGCACGGAGGTTCCCCTGAGTCAGTTAAGACCATAAAGGCTCCGTACCCATCGAGTCACACCTCAGGCGGCATACAAACCCTCTGAGATGGTTCTAAAGGAGCTCGCCGGCATCGCGGCCCATGGGACACCACTCGGTCCCGGCACGGAGGTGCTTTCGAGTCGGTTAAGACCCTAAAGGCTTCGTACCCACCGAATCACCCCTCGGGCGGCATACAAACCCCCGAGGTAGTTCTAAAGGAGCTCACCAGCATTGCGGCCCATGGGACACCACTCGGCCCCGGTACGAAGGTGCCTCCGAGTCGGTTAAGACCCTAAAGGCCCCGTACCCGCCGAGTCACCCCTCGGGTGGCGCACAAAACATTGGGGTGGTTCAGAAAGACTTCACCAACACTGCAGCCAACAGAGAACCGCTCTCCCTCAGCACGGAGTTGCTCCCGGATCATTCTAAGTCCTTAGAAGATCTGTGCGCGGATGAATCTCCCCTCAAATAGCCTGCAACAACCCAAGGCATCTCAAGCAGCCTTCCGCACGACCAGCTTATTTCTCGAAGACGCATTCAAACATCGACGAAACAAAGACTACGATTTGGCCATGGCATCGTTAACATGCACAATGCCCATAAATAGGAAACATCTCAGAAAGAAGAACCCTGCTCATTAATAGGTACGGGGCCCGGCTTACCATTAGTCATAAAAGAAAATATTTGATCAAAACAAAGGAAGAGACAAATGAGACAGGGCATAAAAACATTTTCGCAAAAGCTCTTCTTCATTAATAATGGGGGTGAAGTACAAAATTCGGCCCGAGGCCGGTTACAAAAGAGAGAGAGAGAGAGAGAGAGAGAGAGAGAGAAAGAACAACTCTTTAGGGCTCACTCGGGCCCAGCTCTCCCTCGTCCTCCTCCTCCTCTGCCGGCCCCTCATCAGGTTCCCTGGGCTGGATCCCCTCGAGCTCGGAGTAGCTGATTTTGAGAGCCGCGGACACTTTGGCCTTGCACATGTCGAAGCCCTTAACATAAGCATCAAGGCTGGTCTCGATGACTTCCTTCTCGAACTTTGGTTAATAATTGTAGCTGGTGATGGCCTACTCTGCCCGGCCTCGGCCTGCTGCACCCTAGCTTTGGACTCCTTGGCTCATGCCTCAGCCTGCTGCGCCCTGGCCTCAGCCTCCTTGGCTCGCGCCTTGGCCTCTCAAGCTCGGCCCTCGGCCTCTTCGGCACGTGCGCTGGCCTCATCAGCATGGGCCACCGCCCCGGCCACTCTCGACCTCAACCCAGCACTCCGCCTCCCTTATTCGGCCCTAGATTTTCCTCCCGGGCCTTGGCCTCATGATGAAATCGAGCAAGGCTTTGAGACTGCGCCATGCTCTCCTTCTTATATTTGTTGGCATGCGCTAGGGACTTCACGAGCACGTCCGCAGAGTGGGACAATGCTTCGCGAAGGGCTATTTCATCGTTGGCCATCTGCAGCAGAAGAATGTGTTAATCGCAGGAAAAACTGGGACATCGCAAAGCATGTCCAGAAATGATAAAAATTCAGAAGGTTACCTAGATGACGGAGACCATCACCATATCCAAAATCGCGGAGTGGCTCTGCCCCTGCATTTCCTCGTCGGACTTGGCAGTCTGAACTCTTGACAGAAGATGGGCAGCCCGCCCGGCATCCGCCATTGAACTGAGCCTGGGTGCTAACCACGCCGGCCCCTCCTGCGGCCCTTCGGCCTGAGGGTGGGTCGAGTGGCACGCCGTTGGGATGAGCTCCCCGACTCATCCCTCTGCTTCCTGGTCGTCTCCATCCCAGCCTTGGACCTTCTGGCGACTGGCTCTCCCTTTCCGGCAGTCGGTGGAGCCCTCTCTGCCTCTGGCTCTGTGGCAGCCGGAGGGTCGACGACAACTGTAACATGCCACGCCCCAGGTGCGTCAGCGGTGGCAGGGGCTTCCTCTTCGAGCTCCATGACCACCACGGCGGTTTTAGTGGTGACCGGGATCTCCCCTTCCTCTACTTCGGTCCTGACCGGCCCCGGGACCACTCCTCCAGCCGGCACTTCCTCGACCGGCTCCTCCATAAGCATTGGAGCCTTGGGGGCTTCAACGGCTTGAGTCGGCTCGGTCGGCTCCCTTCTTCGAGCCTTCTTCGCCGGCCTAGCCGCTTCTCTCGCCGCCTGCCTTTTTTGCCGTAGGACGGTTTCAAACTTGTCGATGGAAAACTTCATTGCTGCACCAAAAAACGATGAACGATTAGCAATAGCGTAAAATAAACGTTGGGTCGAGACAGAAGGAGTCGAACGTCGTGCTCACCAACCGCCGGGGCCAACTAGGCCTCAAGCAGGTTCTCCTTGGATATGAGTTCCTTGTAGCCAGAGATTTGACAGGAGGAGAACTGGGTAAAGAGTTCCCTATCCCTCTCCCCCACGGTGGCATTATCACTAGGGCTAGTGTCCGGCTCTCTCCAATCAGCCCTCACTCCCTCGACATGGGCGAAAAGGAACCGGGACTTCCACCCCCTAATCTTGGATGGGAGACCTAAGGGGAAGGCTCTATCCGGCCTGACGGTGAATGCCCACCAGGCACCCTTGCCTTGGCAGTGGAGCTTATAAAAGCTCGGAACAATGGCAGTCCTGCCCGGGCCCCCTGGAAGCAGCAAAGAATGACAAAAGCACAGACGATCCGAATTGAGTTCAGAGTCAACTGCACGGGCACTAACCTATACCTATTTAAAAGGTTCAAGAAAAAGGGATGGAAAGGAAGGCGCAGCCCGCACCGAAAAAACTCCTCGTATAGAACGACCCAACCAGAGCGGACGAAAGTCACTCTATCTTCGGGACCCGGCGCGGATAGGTGGATGAAACTAGGAACCATGTACCTAGCCCTGATGGCCTCTACATCCTTAGGGGTCATGGTTTAGGCTACCCCCGTCGGACCTGCTGGATCAAGGCCCACCGCCGGAGGTGGTGCCGGATGACAGGAAGACACAGGAACTGCCCTAATAGGGGGCGCTGAAATGGACAGAGGTTCGATCGCTGTCGATCGATCGCGGATGGTAATGCCACCCATCGGCCAAGGCACCTGGTTAACTGAGGGGGTTCGGTCTTCACTATCGGAAGGGGAAGACTCTACTATGGGTCTCTTACCCTTCCTAACAGCACGACGGTCCATGGGTAAGACAAAGGATGAAACTAACCTGGGAATCAAAAGAAACCCGAAGACAGAAGGGCTCAGGTTGCAGAGGAACTCAGAAAGGAGAAAGCTGGAAGAAAGCATAGCAGTGTAAAAGCTTTCCCCCGAACCCTTGGGACACTCTTATACCCCCCATCTCCAAACTAGGACGCCCAAGACCCCGCCGCATGGCACACTTCTATTGCGCCACGGGCTGTCCGCCGGCAATCTCGCCTGCGCCCGAGACGTGCTGCTTTGATTCGTCCTGAGGAGCGTGATCCCCAGCCAATCAAAGAACATAGAAAGTGGAGAAGCAATGATAACCCCCACCTTTTTCCTATCCTTCGATGGGCGCCCTCATCTAGGCATCCGGCGCCAACGTCAGCTTCCACCTACCGCATGATTGTGGAAGATTTTTGAAGCGACACTACCTCAGTAAAATGTGCTAGCTCACCAGTCAATGAAAGTGCACTAAAGGGCAATCGTTTTTGAATTTTCGCGCCCCTATCGCCGAAAAGATAGCAGGCGTGTGGCCCTTCGTGCTCAGGGACGGGGGGGCATCTGATGTGGCTAATGCAGCCATGAGGGCAATCATGGAAAAATCAAAAGCTTAAGGCGGCCCCGTCCCGGCATCTCCAAGTCGAAAGAGTCGGCCCCGACCTTCTCTAGTCGGCCTCGCTCGGCCCCGACATCTCCGAGTCAACCGAGTCGGCCCCGACCTTCCCTGGTCGGCTCCACTCAGCCCCAGCATCTTCGAGTTAGACAAGTCAACCCCGACCTTCCCTAGTCGACCCCGCTCGGTCCCGGCATCTTCAAGTCGGCCAAGTCAGCTCCGACCTTCCCTGGTCGGCCCCGGCATCTCCAAGTCGGCCGAGTCAGCCTCGACCTTCCCTGGTCGGCCCCGCTCGGCCCCGGCATCTTCAAGTCGGCCAAGTCGACCCCGACCTTCCCTGGTCGGCCCCGCTTGATCTCGGCATCCCCAGGAGAGCCAAGACAGCTCCAATTTCTCCAAGCCGATCCCAGGACGGTCCTGGCCATTCAAGCCGCCATCTTTCTGACTCGCGCCGTCTGACATCGCTAGGCCCAACTGCCACGCCGTCGATGGGACCAGACCTAACTACCCGTTAGCTCCACTGACAGATGGGACTTGGCTCACCAACCGCCATTTTCTTCTCTCCGATGAGAGAGGACCCACCAACCGGCCCAAATTCACGCAATCCCCATGAACCTCGCAGACATTCCTTTCTCACGAAACTCCATGGGTCGTGCAGGTGTCAACCACCTATCAAAGGGTAAGTCCACTCAAGGACCAGGTACGCAAAAATACACACTCGTTACTCTACCACCCAGAGAGGGATCTCCTTTTCTTGGGGGCGGACTCCTCTCCCCCAGAAGAGCTCGTTTGATCTCTTCCTTAGCTGTGACCTCGATTACTGACTTGAGCGTCAGAGGGTCCTCACCGGAGCACCCCTCCGGTCTTGGGACTTTTTGTAAGCCATACAGCTCAGTGAGGGTCTGCTGATTAAGCAGTTTTCTTTTCCCGACATTCAAGGCCGGCGATCGGGCATCTTTAGTTTTTATAATGTAGTTATTGATTTCTAGTTTAGTTTGTTTGATATTCATTGGTTATCATCATCATCATCATCCATAATTCAACAAGATTCAAGATTTACGACTTTTTCTTTGCAGTGCTTTAGAGGTTTCTCAGCATGTCTTGGTGTCCTCGTAAGTTGTGAATATAAAATTGTTTTTTTTAATGGTGGCAGCTTATTTTTGAATATATCATTATTTTGTAACTTTGAATTTGAAGCAGCCATGCTTTCTAAGATTTGAAGATATTGTTTTCTTCTGCAATGTTTCTGTTTTCAGCTCTTTTTCCTTAATGGTAAGGAATTGCAAATTAGAAAATTTTAAATGTGAAATCTGATGTAAACCCTGTTTGTTGTGACAATTTTTGTTCTATGCGATTGAAACAAGAAAGTGCACCTTTTTTTGGATAGAATTTGTTGCTACATGCCGACTTCTTAATCACTTCATTTTATGTAGTTCATTTGTGGAGTTATTTTGATAGCATTGTGGAGATTGGCTTACTGTGGGAGAGATTAAAATGCATTTTATGAGAAGAGAAATGACATGAAAGTTTTATTTTGAAGAATGGATAGAGCATATCAGAAATATGATATGTTTGAATACGAATGTATAAAGAGATCAATGTGTAAGAATATATGATGATGCCAATGGAAAGTCATGCTGCACACAACATTACTTAGTATAAATGGATATGCTTGCTAAATCTTGGAGGAAAGAAATCAAAGCGTAACATGCCTCATAATGCTGTTCGGAACAATGAGACTTGCTTCAGAGAAAAAAAAATTATAGAGAAGAATTAGAACTTGAGAATTGAGCCAATTTTGACATGGTATTAGATGCCATATTCCTTAATAGAGCAGAGTGGAGGAAGCAGTTTCATATAGCTAACCCCATGTAGTTGGGAAAAGGCTTAGATGAATTGAGTTGAGTATTAGATGGCATATCTTTTAGATGGGTGTAAGAGTTAATAAAGATCTAAAGGCAAAGAATATACATGTTAAGAAATTGGTGCTGGGGATGAAAGATTTAAATTAGTAAAGAACGGTGCAAAAGATCTTGTATGATTAAATATTTAACTTATATATATGATAGGTCAAATGCAGGAGAGATCCACATGTTATTAACCTGGAAAAATATATGATATCCACATGTTATTAACCTGCAGGAAAAATATATGATAGAGTCTGGCACGAAAAGGTCAAAAGTTTACGAGAAAGTATTAATAACTTACTAGCCCCAAGCAAGAAGTAACTATATGAAGCATAAATATTAGCTGTGGCCAGGCAAGCAAAATTCTTATCGCAATGGACCTACACCAAAGATCTGTATTAAGCTCATACTCTTTTGTTCTTGTGACAGACAGCTACCGATACCTAGGAGATTTCATGTATTATGTTATTTGAAATTATTATGGTGTTAATTAATTAGTTAAGGTCAGGATCAGTTGTCTCCGGGTGGTGAATCCCTCCAACCATCTCCCTCTTATTCCATTCCTCCTGCATGCTTTCCTCTTCCTCACCACACACTCACTTGGAAAATTCCATATCCAGATGATGGCTCCACCGGCAGAGGCTGTGGGTGGTAATTAGGTAGAGTGCTCTCAAATAACCTTCCTCGCATACCTGGTTTTCTTTCGATATGATCTATAGCTAGGAGGTTAATGGTTTAACTTCCTCCAAACTAGAAACTTCAAGATCTACAAACAAGCCCAAAAACAGATGGGCTTAGCAGCTTATAGTCTTTGAAATTTCTTCCCGTGTCAGCTTTTATTAATTTTTTTTCCCTTCTTTTTTCTAGATTTTATTTACAGCACTCAAGAAGAATTTTGATAGGGCGGTGAAAAGCTCAGAAGTCTCTTCTTATGAGAAATCTCTCCAATTCATTTGGAGTTCCATGTTAATATTTTTCTGAGAAGTTGCACTGAAAGTTCAAATAAGAGGAAAAAAAATTGATTATTTTTGCTTCAGATAATTATTATTTTTACCCAAGAATCACATATGCCATCATGATCACATAGAGGAAAGATAGATAAATAATTAAGTCCGTAGAATTTAGTTATTGTATCTCCAACTATAAATCATGTAAGGGACTTTGGAATTCGTTGCCTGCTTGTGTATCATCTCGTCTGCGTTTAGAGTCCATTTTGCTAGCCCAATTTTTATTTTTTGTTTTCTTTTTGTTTAATTTTTAGATTTTGTTAGCTGATCCATCTCTTCAATGACTTGCTATGAATGGCTGCTGGCTGCTGGCTTTCTGTTGTTAGAATTGTTTAAAGTCACTCTTTTCCTGTTCTGAGAGGAACTTCCCAGAGACAACTTGATAGTATTCTATGGCAATCTCTTCTTCCGATGCTAATGCTGTTTCTGGTTCTTTCGTTGAACTAAATTTTTTTTTTTGTGTGAGAATGGATATGTTTGCTGGTTTTTTCCTATAGTTTCACCATATTATTTTTTTTATAACTGAGCATAGCTTTGGAAAAAATTTATTGGCACATTTCTCCTGGTCCTCTCTCTCTTCCACAGTGGGACCAAACATGCAGATCGAAATCCCCCTCCTAGATCGCTAGACATCGGGAATAGGGGAACAAATTAAAGACATTTCAAACTAGCTAGTAAGCGATGGTAAACTCCTGTATTCATATCTAAACTCTCAACTTTTAATGGCGGAGGAAAGATGCAGCTGAACCAAGAGACAGATGAGATTTAATGCATTAAAAAGTTTGAATTAGTCATTTTCAAATATTTTAAAACTTGGTTCTCAATTAAATTATTTCATATTTAGCATTTACAAGTTTCTTCAGCGATACTTTTATTGCATAAAACTAGCAAGCACACTTTTCAGCCCTTCAGTGCAAAGGTCATTGCTTTTCTATCACTATTATAACAAGATTCTCTATTAATGTTTGGTATGTGAATAGGGTGGCGAAGGAGAACGGGACAAAATTGTATTGAAACGACTCTCAGAATACTCGAAATGCATCATGAAAATGATTTTTACAATATTATTGGCATCCTTTCCGGCAAAGCAATACATAACCAGACATGCCCAGCCATTCTACTTCAAGATCTGCTGCGGCCTTTTGTTAGCCACTTTCATAGCCGATCTCCTGCTGCTGCAGCTCACTTCTAACTCGCTAGATCATGGAGGCACCATCGGACGTCCCAAGATTATCTTAGTCTATCTCATTAATATTCTTGCTATGCTTACTTCGGCCAGTTTTCTGCTACTCCTGAATATAAGTTATGCCATGCTCGCAATACCTCTGTCTCCAATCATAGCAATTGTCGGCATTGCCTTTCGCAAAGAAACTAATACAGACCAATCACACGAGGTTTATAAAAATCATCAATCAAAGCTGAAGCAATTCTTCGACCTTTCTGCGTTGGTTACCACTGATGCTGTCGTTGGAATGCTGGGTGCTATCATTGGTTACTTCAAAAGTTTCCAAAAAGATGTCGATTTGGCTCCTGTCAAGTTCTCCGTGGCCTTCATCTTCTTCACTGTCATATTTGGTCTTTTGTCAATGTTGCTTACAACGGTACCACCCTTACTTCGCAGTTCCAATTCTAATGACCGCAATTCCGATCCTGGAGCGTGCTTGATTACCTTCCTCGAAGTCCTCAGTTATGCTTTGTTCGGTTTGCTAGCGCTCGTAGGACTAGCAGTTGCTGCTGAATTTCTGGATGAATTCATTTTGCTGGCTTTCTTCCATATTTTCTTGGCACTTATGGTTTGGTTCAAGGAAGATGAAAGGCAAGATCACGATGCCTCAGGTGGTGAAAACGAGCTTGACAACTCCTCGACGGCAATTACAACATCCATTTTTGCAGTAATGATGGTGGTTTACGCAATGTGCTTCAACAGTGAATGCAATAGCATTCACCTCAAGACTTGCATGTTCTTCATGTCCATGGCTTTTGTGCCCAGCCTGAGTTGGATGCTACTGGCATTCAGATCTCCAAGAACAGAAATTAGCTGAAAAGGGTTGTGAAGTTACTTATTCGTTTCACCACATTTTGGTTGGTACTGGCCATGCTGGATCTCATTGCCTTAGCAATAAGTAATCTATAGATTATGTCCTAGAGGATATGAATCCATGATCACAAGCTCAACCCGGGAGATGAATCCATGGGGTGACATTGTTTATTTTTATTGTCTTTCCCTCTTGTATTTTGATTGCTAGAAGACCATTTTTACTGTGTGGTTCTCATCATTTCTTCTTAAATTTTCTTAGAGCACTGCATGCATGCAACTTTTTGCAGATCTATTGCACTTTTCTGTGCGTTAAAATGATAGTAGGAGAGGATGGAGAAGATATTCATATTAAAATTTTAAATGAAAAACACTTCTCTACGCTCACATGCAAACTCGTGGCAAACAGAATTTGAAATCACAAAGCTAGAAACCTTGCTGCGAATAAGGTGGTGGAAAGTTCAGCAATCAAGCAGAATAAGGCTTAGAATAATCCTTGTTCCTACTTTCAAGCAGGTTCAGAAAAAAAAAAAAAGGAATGATCACGCCGAATGATCCCAAATGCACCACTCGAGAAGCTGTAGAAGAGGGAGCGCAAAACAGTGCAAGTAAGCGTAGTTGGGATATGCGATTCCAAAATTATCAGCTTAATTTGACATATATAACTCTATTGAAGCTCAAATTAAGACAAGAAATTTTTGTAACTTTTACTTCCTGGATTTGAAATTTTGACTGTGTTTCTTGCATATCATTTCTGCTTTCAAACTCCCTCAGTCTGGAATGTGAATGATAATTGAATACATTTCAAACTATATCAAGAACTCGATATCTGTGAAAAACGTTATGTGTGGTCCTTGAACGTGTTTGCAGCTGATGCATTTTGTGGGAGATTTGTTACCTTCCACGCATTTAGGTCCGAGTATCAGATAAAAATATCGCACATTTTTCTCTCCAACGCTACTATTGCACCCATCCCCAGATAGATTCCTTCAGAGTGAATGGTGTCTGCCATTTTATCGCCTCCAAAATGTTCCAGTCTTTCAGCATCGGACGGGCATTCCACGCGAAAGGGACTGATATTACTGTTGATCGTTGCTTCTCGCAGCTTTCTACTAAAGAGATCGAAAAACGACAGCGCCATTAACCTTTATGCCTTTTTACGTGGTCAAAGAAAACCTCAACCCTAGAGTTATTCATGTCTGGTGCAAAATAGTTCAACTAAAGAGAAAAAGGAATGGAAATAAGTCTCAAGGATAATTTATCATCACGATCACAACCTAACCTGCATGGTTCTTGAGTTGCTTTGGCAAACACCCTGCACGCCTGATCCTCGGACTGAGCTGCATCCAGCTAGTTCCTTAGATTTCCCGTAAGATAAGCCTTAACCACTTAGATATTTACAGGGTTTTGAAAACCGGATCAGATCGGGCCGATCTAACTGATCCAATAGGGAATCGGTCATCAGTCCGATCTGATTTTATTATTAAAGTTAACTTTTATATGATCTAATGAAAACCAAAAAAACCCATATGCATTGAACCGGCCGAGTTTCGATCCGGTCCAATTTGATTTTTAAATTTTTTTTAATTTTTTCATTTAAATTGTATTTATATTTTTTTTATTATTTTATTATTAAATTAAAAATTAATTATAATATTATTCGGTCCGATCAAACTGGTTTATTCGGTTGAACCGATTGATCCATGACTCAAATGTTAAGCCGGTTCGTTGTCCGATCCGATTTTCAAAACATTGGATATTTATAAAAGTTTATTAAGAATTGAAAGAGAGTTGACTCTGACAATTAGTTTGGCCTACTATAATAATGTTAAAAATAATTTTATGAATTATTATTTTTTGCTATTTTAAAGCTATCTTCCAATATTTGAGTGAGAATATTCATATCGAAAGATTTTAATAAATAATATTTTTAATTTTTATATTTTATATTAGTTTTGTTAATATATAAATTATAGGCAGATTTTATGCCTTGATTATTCTTTCATTTATGTATAGACATATTTTATGCCTAGAATATTCCTTCATTTATGCATATAAATATTCATAAGATATACTCTTTCTATGTTTATAGCTACCTTATACTCCTATTTAAACCACATCTTAGGTTGTATATATATACACAAAAATTATATATGAAATTCTTTCAATTTCTTCTATCATAGTATATCATAGCCATCTCTGAAAATTTCTTGGCTTTTGTTCTAAATTCTGTCTCTATTATTACCTTTCTAGTATAGTTTGCCATTTTTCTCTTCGGTCTGTCTACTTTTTAAACACTAATGGCTACTTCTGATTTTTTTACAACCTACTGCTCCCTTAATTTTGCAATCAATTATTGTTATTTTTTATAAAAGCAATTATAATTTATGGGAACAAGAAATGTGCAATTTTTTGAAAGGTCCACTTCTTTGGCATTATGTTACTGGTGAGGTTCTTGCCCCTATCAAAGAAGGTAATGAAGATGACTCCAAATTTATTGAAGACAGGATCAATGGGATGGCAAAACCCAGCATATCTTAACATGGTTTCGCAATACTTGCCTACCTAGCATTAAGGGTGAGTTTTATCGTTTTAATACTGCACATGAGGTTTGGCTCTTTCTTAAGAACCGTTATTATGTTTCTGACAATGTTCATCAATTTCAACTTTATCGTTGCCTTTATTGGCTCAAGCAACAATCACATCGACCATTCATGATTATGTTTCTAAACTTCAGACAATATGGGATCAATTAGTCATCTGTGATCCTAAATGGCTTGATTCTGCCTCTACTAATCTTTACTTGAACCTTCGAGATTGACAACGCGTTTGGCATCTTCTTATGACTCTTCGTTCAGAATTTGAGTCTGTTAGTGCTTCACTTCTTCATCATAGCTCCTGACCTAAATTGGATATTTAACGTAAATTGTAACCGAAATACATAAAATTATTTTCTATTGTGAATATAAATATATTTACTAAAAGAAATACTTCTTATATTGTGCAAAGAGGTTTTTTATTTTTTTGATATGAAATATATGCTAAATTTTTGATAATTTAGCATATATTTATTATTATGTGAGTAATAATGTTTTAGAGGTCTAATTAAAATATTTATTTATCATATATGTTTAGGTTTTATTTATTTAGCAGGGGTAAATAATTTTAGTAAATTCAATAACAGCAATAGCATCAAATACATAACACAACATATGTCATGTTTGATCAATGGTAAGCTATATCATCATAATTATCATAATAATCATCTTGTATCAATGTTCAATTTTATTAGGTTATGAATAGCAGTTTGGTCAGTTTCACAATTTTATATTCGAATAGGCACGGAAAAGTGAAGGCAATATTTCAACCTATCTTGCAATCCAATCTAATTATGCTTTAACCCGTAATGGTAATCAAATGTAGCCATACTTTCAATTTATGATACCACCCAAAATTTAACCATACTTTAGTCTATCATGGCAACTAGAATCTATTTAATTCATGATGATCAAACACAACTGCTTTGATACAATTTACTTAGTATAAATGGAAATGCTTGCTAAATATAATGTTATTAATACAATTTACTAATTATATTTTAGTTAATGTTTAAACATTAATAAAAATTAATTGCACATGATCATATTATTATAAATCTATAACTAAATTCTTATATTAATACAAATTTTAAAAACTTTAGGTACCCACAGAATACAATTCAGTTCCATGTAATTTTACTCACAAAAGGTAAATAAAATATATCTAAGAAAGTGTGAAACTCACTAAACATTGAGCCTCCATATAATTTTGACGTAAAAAGGTGGACACCGTTAGCTCCGAATGAACCTACTAGCAATTAATTAATGTATGCAACAGTAGTGTTAGAAACATATATATATATATATATATATATATATATATATATATATATATATATATATAGAATGATTATTTTATCCAATACTGGGACCTAAATGCATGGAAGGCAACGCATCTCCCATATTCATAGGTTTTACAGGTCGAGTACTTGAAGAAAACTTTCTTTTGCGAGGAATCTTGAGTAAAAAGACTACAAACACCACCGCGGCAAGAGGCTTCATCTTGACGCCAGCTGCAGAATTTTGGGAGTCCCATCTTCAAGCCACAACCAAACAAACCAAACCCCGGTGCCGACCGAACATTTTTCTTCGAGCTCTAACATCAGAAGCACAGGTCGACTAATATCGTCGACAGAGACCAGCAACCAAACCCCATGCAATTGATATGATTCTATGCATAAATAATCTGAATCCTAGAGCATGTAAATATGACAAAATATTTTATACATAATATGAGCTTTATATATATATATATGTTGAGAGTAAAATCGTCATTGCATTAATAACGTACGAAGGGGCTAGGCTTAGCCCCATCCCCCCGCCCGCTACACTATGCCCATAAAGAGCGAGCTAACTAGTATGGTCCAGCGGGTCGAGCAAACCATAGCTCGGTTCCCCCCGAGCTACCCATAGCTCGTTTTTTCCCGAGCAACCTATAGCTCGGTTTCCCCCGGGCTACCCGTAGCTCGGTTTCCCCGAGCCATCTATAGCTCGGTCTTTCCGGGCTACCTATAGCTCGGTTTCCCCCGAGCTACCCATAGCTCGCTTTCCCGAGCCATCCATAGCTCGGTCTTTTCGGGCAATCCATAGCTCGATTTCCCCGAGCTACCCATAGCTCGGTTCCCCTGAGCCATTCATAGCTCGGCTCCCCCGAGCAATCCATGGCTCGCCTTCCCCGAGCAATCCATGGCTCGGCTTCCCCGAGCAACCCATAGCTCGGCTCCCACGAGCAATCCATGGCTCGCCTTCCCCGAGCAACCCATAGCTCGGCTCCCCCGAGCAACCCATAGCTCGGCTCCCCCGAGCAATCCATGGCTCGCCTTCCTTGAGCAATCCATGGCTCGGTTTCTCCGAACAACCCATAGCCCGATTCCTCCGAGCCATCCACAGCTCGGTTCCCCGAGCCATCCACAGCTCGGTTCCCCCAAGCCATCCATAGCTCGGATCCTCCGAGCCATCCATAGCTCGGCTTCCCCAAGCAACCCATAGCTCGACTTCCCTGAGTAACTCATAGCACGACATGCACCTCCACGGAGCCTGGCGCGGGAGAGCCCAAGTCTAGTGTAACAGAATCCCAAACGAAGAATCGTATCGAGGAGTGGCCTAGGATCTATGATAATGGCCTGGGACCTACGCAGTCATTAGACCTCAAGCCATCAGAGAGCTCTCCCAGCCGTTGATCCTCGACAGACAAGATACGGATCCCACCGGCCTCACAACGACTTGATTCGAATCATCTCCGTATCCCAACAACCTTCGAACCTTCCAGAAGGCGCTCAAGATTTAGGTGATTGCCTATAAATAAGACACTCCCAGATTCTCTCAGGTACGCACAAGCCCCCAGCATATAGCTCACTCTCACTCTCTCTTTCGCTTCTCCTTCTCCGCCGTCGGCGCTCCTCAAGAGCTCCCGATTGGCCGCCCCTGGAGGGACTCCCCAGAGAGATCCTTCTCCTCTTCTGTTGATCGTCGATCCCCACTGACTTGAGCGTCGGAGGGTCTTCCGCGGAGGGCCACCCCCAACGCCTCTCGCGTGAGGACTTCTGTGCAGGTCCACCAGGAGGAAGCCCGATCAGGAGACCGATCGCGCCCGAGTCGGAGGACAGATCCCGGTGGCAACAGATTGGCGCTAGAGGAAGGGCCTCAAGTCCCGTTAAAACTTGAAAAAAGGAGATAAGGATCTCGATCCGGAAGAGAACCTCTCCAATGGCTAATCGGAGAAGAGCAACTCTGAGGCCCACCAGGTCGCCTCCCAGAGACCTGATCCGATGAGTAGCGTGGCGCCGCAGCCGCCACCAGTTGAGACCCCGTCACCGCCAGCTATCCCGGTGACCCAGGATCAGTTCGCCATGCTGGTCCAGCAGGTCCAAGCCCTGACCCATCTGGTTCAGGAGCGCCTCGCAACCACCCCTGCTCCATGCCTTCCTGAGGAGGCCGCAGCCCCTTTCTCTCGGCCACCTCTTCTTCTGGTCCGCATGGAGCCGCGACCCCC
>UESW01002153.1:0-43817 GCA_900491605.1 Calamus simplicifolius
TGCCACATGGAAGCTGGTGCAACCAAATTTGTTAGGGATTGATTGTAATTAGTTAGTTATATCATAACTAGTCCTTAGATTGTTATGATCTTTTAATTTTTGGGCTGAAATTTCTAAAAGTCCTTTGGCCTATAAATAAGCCAGCTTTCCCTCTTGTAGATATGAAGTTTGAGAAATAAAATCAAGTTTATTTGATTTCTTTTGCCAAGTGCCTTGTTCATCTTTGAGTATGAAGAGGGCGAGATGCTCTTAGTTTGAGTTGAGGCTCGTGTTTTCCTAGTCTTAGATCTAGGTCACTCCTTGAGGGAGAGGGTGAGAGGCCCAATTTGCTACTCTAAACCATTCTACCAAGGTTCCATAATAGTTTCAGGAAGAAGGACAAGTGCTACCGAAGTCTCAGCAAAATTTTTCAAATCATTCATTTCCTTATTCAATTTTTTTTTTATTTCTTCAATTCCTTTGCCTCCACGGTCTTACTTCTGATCACTCGCAGGTTCTCTTGAGGATGTTAGAGTTGAGGATGATGGCTCCACGTCAAGGATCAAGTGCCAAGGTGAGTTCTTAAGTAAGGAGTGTAGATCTTGTCAACCAACCCTTAATTCTTTGAGTGTTGAGTGCATCCCTTCCACTTTAAGATCGTACTTCATTGTTGAAAAAAATAAAAAAAAAAAAACCCTCTTGGTCCTTTAGATCTAAAGTTTTAAAGGTGGTTTAACTTAGTTTGAAGGTTTCCATACCTTTAGATCCTAATCTTTTTATTTCTTTGAAAGAAGCTTGCACAAGGGTGTTTAGATTTCTGCTTCCGGTTTGATGTTTTTCATTTCTCCCATGCATGAATTCAGCCATATCTTGGGCTCAAATGTTCATTAAGGGTGGTAATCACTTAGAACACATCACCATCCTCTCATTCCACAAATTTTTTTTTTTCGTGCCCCATCAGCTTTGGTATCAGAGCCTTGGTCTCTAAGTTAAGCTTGTAAGTTGCTGGAATTTCTGTTCTAGTTTTAGCCCAAGATTTCTATGAATTTTTTTGTAATTTTTTAAGGGTTAATAAATAAATAAAATTTCATTTGCTGCACTTTAGGACTTTAGGTTCTGAAATCTAAAATTAAAAAAAAAATATTTTATAGTTTTGGAATAAAAAAATTCGAGTTCTTAGGTTGTTTTCTGGAAGACTGTTTGGTTCCCTCCATTAAATTTGATTTTAAAAAAATAAAAAATAATAATTTTTTAATTTGAGATATGAGATTTAGACTTAAAATTCTGTTATTTTCCACTTAAATTTTGAATTTAGAGGGGTTTTTAAATTTAAAATTTAAATTTTGAAATAGGTATTAGAGAGTTTGTTAAGCTGCTAGAATCTTCTAGCAACTACTATCATAACAACTTTTTCAACCAAAATTTTTTTAAAAAAAATTTGAATTCAAATATCAAAATCTAGGATTTTCACTTTGAGATCTAACTAATTCAATTTTCATTTTGAATTTTTGAAAATTTAAACTTTAAATTTTAAATTTTCAAAACCGGGTTAGTTGAAGGTTAGTTAGAAGCTGCAAATTTTATTTAACCACTTTTACCTCAAAGAGTGAAATTTTAATCTATATTTTAAAATTAAAAAAAAATTAGCTTCTAAAATCTAGACTTTAAGGTTTGAATTTCTCATTTAAGTTTGCATTTACTGAATTTTAAAATTAGATTAAATTTCACTTAATTGTACTAAGTCTAGTCGATTGTGTTAGTTAATTGCTGAAATTGTGTGCATCCACATATACATAAACCATCTTAAGGGCATTCAATATAACATAAGGGGAGGAGTTAATAACCTTTCCTTAGCCCACAACAACCATCCTCATTATGCATTGACCTAAGCCTTAATTAAAATCAAGTATGTACCTAAATTAAGGACACCAACAAGTCGGGTTCAAGTGCAAGAGGAGACAAAGCACTATTTGAGTTTGTAATTATTCTTAGAAATTGGTGTATAAGACTAGAGGTCTAATGGCAAATGCCTTAAGCGGACTTGCGGTTCTTTAATTGGGTCCTTGCGAAAGCAAGGGGGGCCTCCCGCATTCCCACCTCTTACCTGGCCAGTGACAAAGGTAATTGCATCCTTAACTAGTATCTAGTCAAGTCTTGTATTTGAACTTCTAGGTTTAGGAGCCCTAGAAGCTAGGTTTGTACTTCTTGTTTTATAGGTCAAAAGTTCTATATTTCTTGGTTTGTACCTATGGATCCTAATCTTGAACTCTTATAAGGACCCTGACTGAAAAGTTAAACACTGTAACTGAACAATTAGGGCAAATCAACAAAGAATTAGGTTAAGTAAAAGATAGAGTTGAGACCCTTGAAGAGCCTCAAAGGATCCCCATCGAACCTGAATCATCTAGGTCAATTCCTCGAGGTCCAAGAGCCCAATATCATGTGCACATCCCTGAATACAATCCAAGAAGACTTGATCCTGATTTCATGGAAGAAGCCCATCGAGTCCATCAGCCTGACTTTACTCCTGATCGTATCCCTAGGCAACCTCACCAGGATTACTTAGATCAAGATGAAAGAGCCATGATGAACATTCGATTAGAGGCTCCTATCTTTGATGGAAGCCTAGACCCTAAAGCTTATATTGATTGGGAGGGAGAAATGGATCAATATTTTGAATGGTATGAGATGACCGAGGAGAGAAAGTATAAGTTTGCCAAACTGAGGTTAGTCCGCCAGGCTAGGTTATACTGGAAGAATATCGGGCGAATGCTTAGGCAAAGAGGAGACATGCCCATAACCACTTGGAGAGCTATGAAAATCAAGCTTAGGGAAAAGTATGTCCCTATGTCCTATCACCAAAGACTATTAGATCAGTGGCAAAGATTATACCAGGGCAATAAGACTGTGTCTGAATATATTACCAAGTTTGATGAGTTTACGATGTGGTGTAACATTGATGAATCAGAAGCTGTAACATTGTCTAGGTTTAGAGCCGGTTTGCGTGAAGAAATTCAAAAGGAATTATCTTTAAGAGAAATCACTGACCTAGACCAAGCCTATCAAATAGCCAGAGATTGTGAAAGGTTTCAAAAGGGACCGATAGTCAGAAGACCCGAACTAAGTAAGATTAGCACCCCTACTTCAAAACCAGGGTTCAACCAAATGCGACCAAATCACCCCACTCCTACTATCCCATCTGGTCAAACGAGTGACAAGGGTAAGGCCCCTGTAGTTCAAAAGAGTAACAACCCGAATGTCCATTGTTTTAAATGTAACACGAAGGGACACTATGCCAACCAATGCCCTGCCCATTCTCTACACATAGGAGAACTAGCTGAAGAGGACCCTGAAGATACTAAAGAGTTTAAAAAAGAGGTATATGAGGCTAAATCCAATCTGATCAATGAATATGATGAAGAGGAAGAAGAGATTGATTATGATGAGACTTTGGGTGTTGTTAGAATTTTGACCTAAACAAAGGAAAAGAATGATTGGAGAAGAACTAATATACTCCAAACATTTGTTAAGATAGGGGAGAAGGTTTATAAAATCATTATAGACAATGGGAGTTGTGTGAATGCTATTTTCACTAAAGCCATTAAGAATTTAAGCTTGACCCCTGTTCCCCATCCCAATCCATACAAAGTTTCTTGGATAGATTCAACATCCATTCCCATTAAATCCAGATGTCAAGTTCCCATTCAAATCTAATCCTATCATGAACAAGTCTGGTGCGATGTACTACCCATGGGCGTAGGTAGCATCATTTTGGGTAGACCTTGGTTGTATGATCATGATGCAACTTTATATGGTCAATCCAATTCTTGTGCTTTCAACCATCTAGAAAAAAAGCTTATCATTAACTCGACCCCACCTAAGGACAATATCAAGAAAGGGTCTAGTGATTTGAAAGAGAAAAAGAAGATCTGAATTTGATCAGTGTCAAGGAAATAGAGAAAGAAATAATGAAGGATCACCTATGTGGATTTTGGCACTTAAAGAAAGTCGGAATGAAGATCCTAAGGAACCACCTCAAGAAGTCACAAAGATCTTAGAAGACTTTAAGGATGTATTCCCAGAAGATTTACCCAATCACTTGCCCCACTTAGGGATATTCAACATACAATTGATCTAGTCCCAAGAGCCACCTTGCCTAACCTACCTCACAATAGAATGAATCCTACTGAGCATGCTGAGCTACAAAGACAAGTTGGAGATCTCCTCTAGAAAAAGTTTATTAAGGAGAGTTTAAGTCCTTGTGCAGTACCTGCCCTACTGACCCCGAAGAAGGAAGGCACTTGGAGAATATGCATCGATAGTCATGCCATCAACAAAATTACGGTCAAGTATCGATTTCCTATCCCTTGCCTTGATGATATGCTTGACATGATGACCGAAGCCACTATATTTTCTAAGATTGATCTTATGAGTGGTTATCACCAGGTTAGGATCAAACCTGGAGATGAGTGGAAAACTGCATTCAAAACTAAGGATGGTCTTTATGAGTGGTTGGTTATGCCCTTTGGTCTATCAAATGCCCCTAGTACATTTATGAGGATCATGACTCAAGTTTTAAGACATTTCATGGAAAATTTGTTGTAGTATATTTTGATGACATCCTCATCTATAGTAAGACTAGGGAAGACCATTTAGATCATCTTAGACAAGTCTGTTACACCCTTAGAAAGGAAAATCTATATGCCAATCTGAAGAAGTGCGAATTCATGACTAACAGAGTAACCTTTCTAGGGTTCATTGTTACTACTAATGGTGTTTCTGCTGATCCCGAGAAATTTAAGTCCATAGTCGAGTGGCCCGAACCCAAGAACATACATGACGTCCGTAGCTTCCACGGTCTTGCCACCTTCTATAGGAGATTCATCCAAGGGTTTAGCACCATTGTTGCTCCAATCATGGAATTGGTGGAGTTTTAAGTCAAGAGAACCATCCGGTAGCTTTTTTTAGCGAGAAACTAAATGGCGCAAAGTTGAGATATTTCACCTATGATAAGGAGTTATATGCGGTAGTTCATGCTTTGAAATATTGGAGACATTACTTGTTACCGCAGGAGTTTATTCTATTTTCCGATCATGAAGCCCTCCGATTCCTTAGCTCCCAAAATAAGTTAAACCCTAGGCATGGAAAATGGGTAGAGTACATCCAAGCTTACACCTTTGTTCTAAAACACCGTGCTGGTTCTGACAATAAGGTTGCTGATGCTTTAAGTCGACGTTCTATGCTCTTGAGGTCCGTAAGTACTGAAGTCATAGGATTTGATATGTTGAAGGAAGACTATAAAAGTTGCCCTGACTTTAGTGAGATTTTTGAATCTGTCAGTCTAAGGCCTTCAAGAGAATACAAAGACTTTACTCTTCATGATGGGTTCCTTTTTAAAGGAGATAAGTTGTGTATTCCCCGAACCTCAATTAGGGAATTCTTGATTTGGAAAATCCATGCCGGAGGTTTAGCGGGCCATTTCGAAAGGAATAAAACTATTCTAGCTTTGAAGGAACAATTCTTTTGGCCCAGCTTAAAACGAAATGTTGCCCAAGTCGTAGCCCAGTGTAGGACATGTGTTGTTGCTAAAATGTAAAAAAAAACACTGGACTATACACCCCTTTACCCGTCCCTGATCGACCTTGGCAAGACATCAGTATGGACTTTGTGTTGGGACTACCAAAGACCTTAAGGAGACACGATTCCATCTTTTTGGTAGTCGATAGATTTTCTAAAATGGCACATTTTCTGCCTTGTTCCAAGACCTTCGATGCATCAAAAGTGGCCAAGTTATTTCTAGATGAAGTGGTTAGATTACACGGGTTACCTAAAACCATCGTGTCTGATAGGGATGTTAAGTTCACCAGTTACTTTTGGAAAACCCTATGGTACCTGCTAGGAACCAAGTTAAACTTTTCTACCACTTATCACCCCCAAACTGATGGTCAAACAGAAGTTATAAATAGAAGTCTTGGAAATATGTTGAGATTTTAGTGGGAAAACATACTGGAAATTGGGACCTTTTACTGCCACGTATAGAGTTTGCCTATAATAGTTTAGTTAACAGATCACTGGAAAAAGTCCTTTTGAGATTATTCATGGGTACAAACCAAGAAAGCCAATAGACCTTATTTCATTGCCCATGCATGTACGAACATCAGAGTCTACTGAGTCATATGCACAACACATTAGGGATTTACACAAAGAATTTAGCGAGAAAATCATATAAGCAATGAGAGTTACAAGCATATGGCTAATTCCCAAGAAGAGCTAAAGAATTTCATGTAGGAGACTTTGTGATGATAAGGCTCAGACCTAAATAGTTTCCAAAGGGAACTATGAAGAAACTACACGCCCATGGTGTAGGTCCTTTCAAAATAATAAAAAGAATTGGACCTAATGCTTATATACTGGACCTACCTTCTGACTTTAGTATTAGTTCCACCTTTAATATTTCAGATCTGGTAGAATATAAGGAACCAACAATGAATCCCAGTGAGTTTTTAGGACCTGATCCATCCTTTGAGAGTGAACCAATCCCAGAGTGTCCACCAACCACAAAGCGAGAAAGAATTGAACGGATATTAGATGACAAGATTATCACTACCCGAAATAAAGACTATCAACGCTACTTGGTCCATTGGCAAGGTAGACTTGATTCTGAAGACTCAAGGATCACTCAAGAAGAACTGCAAAGGATCGATCCAGATCTGCTTGAATATTACCAAAGCCAAAATGATCCATACTCGTCAGGGCCGAGTTTTTTTACCCGGAAAGAATTGATGGGGACATCGGCAAGAAGAAAAGGTTGCAGATTGACACTCTTTAGTTTTGTAGTTAATCTACTTTTTGCAGGTTCAACTTACTCGAGCCAAGAGTTTCAATTTCTCAAGTGACAACTCATGCTGCAAAATTTCAACTTCTGCCAAGTCTCAAAGTATCGACACTTCCTGCCTTGAGTCAACACTGCTATCAAGACATCAAGTCTTCTCTTTGGAAGTCAAATCTTGGAGGACACATGAAGGTATCTGATGATGACACATGGCAACTTAGAAGTCAAATCTCGGAGGACACATGGAGGTATCTGATGATGACACATGGCAAACTAAGGAGGTGCCACATGGAAGCTGGTGCAATCAAATTTGTTAGGGATTGATTGTAATTAGTTAGCTATATCATAACTAGTCCTTAGATTGTTATGATCTTTTAGTTTTTTGGCTGAAATTACTGGAAGTCCTTTGGCCTATAAATAGGCCAAGCTTTCCCTCTTGTAGATATGAAGTTTGAGAAATAAAATCAAGTTTATTTGATTTCTTTTGCCAAGTGCCTTGTTCATCTTTGAGTATGAAAAGGGTGAGATGCTCTTAGTTTGAGTTGAGGCTCATGTTTCCCTAGTCTTAGATCTAGGTAACTCCTTGAGGGAGAGGGTGAGAGGCCCAATTTGCTACTCTAAACCATTCTACCAAGGTTCCATAATAGTTTCAGGAAGAAGGACAAGTGCTACCCAAGTCTCAGCTAAATTTTTCAAATCCTTCCTTTCCTTGTTTGATTTTTTTTATTTCCTTCAATTCCTTTGCCTCTACGGTCTTACTTCTGATCACTTGCAGGTTCTCTTGAGGATGTTAGAGTTGAGGATGATGGCTCCACGTCAAGGATCAAGTGCCAAGGTGAGTTCTTAAGTAAGGAGTGTAGATCTTGTCAACCAACCCTCAATTCTTCGAGTGTTGAGTGCATCCCTTCCACTTTAAGATCTTACTTCATTGTTGAAAAAAAGAAAAAAAAAACCTCTTGGTCCTTTAGATTTAAGTTTTAAAGGTGGCTTAACTTAGTTTGAAGGTTTCCATACCTTTAGATCCTAATCTTTTTATTTCTTTGAAAGAAGCTTGCACAAGGGTGTTTAGATTTCTGCTTTTGGTTTGATGTTCTTCATTTCTTCCATGCATGAATTCAGCCATAGCTTGGGCTCAAATGTTCATTAAGGGCGGTAATCACTTAGAATACATCACCATCCCCTCATTCCACCAATTTTTTTTTCATGCCCCATCAACGAGCCTCCCCCCTTCCACCTGTCCCAACTGGCCAACTGAAGAGTTACTGTTAGATTGGTTTGCATTAAGCCAAATCCTTTACTTTGGATGACTAGGTCTAGCATTCCATAGTCCGAGTCAGTCTAAGTCTTGTATGCTTGATTGTGCTTGCATGTGCACTAGATCAGGAGCATCTTTTCTCCCATCACCACCTCCATTACAGGCTGAACTCATGGCTAATCAAAGCATTAATGATCACTTAAGGATCATCACTAAACAACTAGCCCAAATGAACCATGACATCAAGCAATCTGAGGCTAGATTAGGGTCTAGGTTCGATCAAGTCAAAACTAGGTTGAGCATCCTAGAAGAAGCCCGTGAGCCCCACATTGAGTTTGATCATGAGACCCCACCTCATCCTAGGAGAGCCCAACAGCCTGATCTCTACATAAGGCCAAACCCTAGGAGACCACTTTGCCCTGATCCAGTCCTAATGTCCTCCCTAGGAGACCCAATCATGAGGCAGTAGATCAAGAAGAAAGAGCCCTTAGAAGTGTCAGATTTGAAGCACCTACTTTCGATGGCTCTATGGATCCTAAGGACTACCTAGATTGGGAGGAAGGGATGGACCAGTACTTTAACTGGTATGACATGTCTAAAGAGCGTAAGTTTAAGTTTACCAAGCTCAAGTTAGTACAATAGGCTAGGTTATACTGGGCCACTTTAGAGTGAAGGAAATTATTAAAGGGAAGAGACCCCATAGTCACCTGGCACGTTATGAAGGCTAGACTTAGGTCCAATTATGTCCCTACATCGTATGAACAGAGCCTATTGGACCAATGGCAGGGATTAATTCAGGGTAGTAAAACTGTGAATGAATACATTGCTACATTCCAAGAGTATACATGAGGTGTAATATCGTTCAATTTGAGGAAGTCACCCTATCCAAGTTTAGGTATAGCCTGAGAGCAGATATTCAAATAGAACTCTACCTAAGAAGGGTACACGATTTAGAAGAAGCTTACCAAGTTGCTAGGGATTATGAACATTTTCAGAGAGGGCCACCCTATTGTAGATCAGAGGCTACTAAGAGCCCTAGCCCATATCCAGGATCTAGCCAGGCCTATCCTAGTCGTTCTAGACCTATCGAGTACTCAGACCCCCGCCAGACTTTTCTGAGTCGACCCAATACTAGCCGATCGAGTACAAGCCGAACTGAGTTGAGTCGACCCCAAAATAGTACCCCTATACCCTAGAGAGAGGATAAGGGCAAATCTGTAGAGGTCCAAAAAATTCCATCCCCCAGATCAAATGCTTTAGATGCAACAAACGGGATATATGATCAGCCAGTGCCCAGTCAGATCCCTTCATGTAGATGAGTTACATGAGACTGAATCTGAGTCCCTAGTTGAGCCTGAGGGAGAGGTCTATGAGACTGATACCCATCTGATAGATGAGTACGATGGAGAGGAGGAAACGTTTTAGTTTGAAGACCTACTAGGAGTGGTTAGATGTATCTGACCCAGACTCAAACTAAGGACCAGGAAGATTGGCGTAGGACTAACATCCTACAGACTTTTGTTAAGATAGGGGATAAGGTGCTCAAGATCATAGTGGATAGCGGGAGTTGTGTCAATGCCATCTCTACCATATAGTTAAGTCATTAGGATTGACCACAGTTCCCCATCCTAGTCCTATAAGGTCTCGTGGGTAGATTCCACCTCTATCCAATCAAGTCCAGATGCCAAATACTAATCAAATTGCAAAATTATAAGGAAAAGGTCTAGTGCGATGTAATTCCTATGGGTGTTAGTAGTATTATATTAGGTCGACCTTGGCTTTACGATCACGATGCCACCTTGTTTGGTCGATCCAACATCTGCTCTTTTAAACACAATGGGAACAAGTATGTGATACATCCAACTCTACCTAGGGACCCAATCAAGAAAGGATCTAGCAACCTTAAGGATAGCAAGACAAGAGTTAATCTGATTAAAGCTAAGGAATTAGAAAAGGACATCACTGAGGGTAATCCTGTTTGGATTTTGACCACTAAAGAGATCTATGAATCAGTCCAAAAGGAACAACCCCCAGAAGTAATTGAGATCCTAGAAGAGTTTAAGGATGTCTTCCTAAAGAATTGCTTGATCATCCAACATGCCACTGACTTGATCCCAGGATCGACCCTCCCAAACCTTCTCCATTATAGGATGAACCCCACTGAGCATCAAGAACTACAAAAACAAGTGGGAGAATTACTTAGGAAAGGTTTCATTAGGGAGAGCTTAAGTCCTTGTGCAGTTCCTGCACTATTAATCCCTAAGAAGGATGGTACCTGGAGAATGTGCATGGACAGTAGGGCCATCAACAAAATCACTATTAAGTATAGGTTTCCTATCCCCAGACTAGATGACATGTTGGACATGATGGCGGGTGCCACTATCTTTTCCAAAATAGACCTTAAGAGTGGCTACCATCAGGTTAGAATTAGACCATGGGATGATTGGAAGACTGCATTTAAGACTAGAGATGGTCTGTTTGTGGGTCGTGATGCCTTTTGGGCTGTCAAACGCACCTAGCATATTCATGAGAACCATGACCTAGGTCCTGAAAGAGTACATGGGAAAATTCTTAGTGGTCTATTTTGATGATATATTAATTTATAGCAAGACTAAAGAGGACCATCTTAACCATCTCAGATTAATCTATCTGACCCTTAGAGAGAATAGCCTATATGCAAACCTTAAGAAGTATGATTTTATGACGCATAGGATTATCTTTCTAGGTTTTGTGGTAACTCCATAAGGTGTTTCAGCGGATCTTGAAAAGGTTAGGTCGGTCATAGAGTGGCCGGTACCCATGAACATCCATGATGTCCGCAGCTTCCATGGCCTAGCAACCATTTACAGGAGATTCATTAGCGGATTTAGCACCATCGTCGCACCCATCACTTATTATATTAGGAAGGGTAATTTTGAGTGGACTAAGTCAGCTAATAAGGCCTTCATAAAGCTTAAGGATAGGATGACTCATGCACCCATACTTAGACTTCCAGACTTTTCTAAGGTGTTTGAGGTTGCGTGCGACGCATCGGGAGTAGGCATAGGTGGAGTGTTAAGCCAAGAAAATCATCCCATAGCTTTCTTTAGTGAAAAACTAATGAAGCTAAACTTAGATATTCCACCTATGATAAGGAATTCTATGTGGTAGTACAAGCCCTTAAGTATTGGAAACATTACTTACTAGCGCAGGAGTTTGTCTTATTTTCTGATCATGAGGCACTCTGATTTCTGAACTCCCAAAAGAAGCTAAATTCTAGGCATGACAAATGGGTTGAATACATTCAGGCATACTTTTGTCCTAAAACACCGTGCCGGTATAGAAAATAAGGTAGCAGATGCCCTAAGCCGTAAGTCTTTGTTGTTGAGTACTATTAGCACCGAAGTTATAGGATTCAACCGGATAAAAGATGAGTATGAGGCCTGTCATGACTTTGGTGAAATTTATAAGATTCTTCAACTAGGGCCATCCAGTACCAGTGAGATTATACCATCCAGGATGGTTACCTTTTTAGGGGCAATAGACTTTGTATCCCTAGGACGTCACTTAGAGAATTCCTAGTCTGGGAAACGCATGCTGGGGGATTAGCTGGTCATTTGGAAGAGATAAGACTATTCTAGCGATAGAGGACCAATTTTACTGCCAGGATTAAAAAGGCTCGTTACCCTGATAATAGCCCGATGTCGAACTTGTGCCGTTGCAAAATAGCAGAAGCAGAACACCGATCTATATACTCCTTTGCAGTGCCTGATCGTCCTTGGCAAGACCTCAGTATGGACTTCATTCTAGGATTACCTAAAACCCAGAAGAAGCACGACTCCATCTTTGTAGTGGTCGATAGGTTCTCTAAGATGGCTCATTTCATCCCTTGTTCGCAAACCTTTGACGCGTCTATGGTAGCCAACTTTTCTTAGACAGCGTGGTCAAGCTCCATAGCCTACCTAAGACCATTGTTTCTGATAGGGATGTTAGGTTCACCAGCTACTTTTGAAAAATGCTATGGCATCTGTTAGGGACCAAACTTAATTTTTCCATGGCCTTTCACCCCCAAACGGATGGGCAAACTGAAGTGGTGAACCGTAGTCTAGGAAACCTTCTTAGGTGCCTTGTAGGCAAACACCTAGGGACGTGGGATTTATTACTGCCTCGTGCAGAGTTCGCCTACAATAGCTCAGTGAACAGGTCCACGGGCAAGAGTCCATTTGATATAGTCCATGGGTACAAGCCTAATCGTCCACTTGATCTAATTTCTTTACCCTCCACACATGAGTCTCAGAGTCTGCACAAGCATTTGCATAGCATATCAAAGACTTACATAAGAACATTAGCCAGAAAATAAATCTAAGTAATGAAACTTATAAAAGATGGCTAACTCCCGAAGAAGAGCCAAAGAGTTCGGTGTAAGGGATTATGTCATGGTTAGGATTAGGCCTAAATGGTTCCCACCAGGTACCGTTATGAAACTTCACGCTCGCGGAGCTGGTCCCTTTAAAATAATAGAGAAGGTAGGACCCAATGCTATGTGCTAGATTTGCCCTCGGATTGGGGCATTAGCTCTACCTTCAATATTGTAGCCTAGTAGAATATAGGGAACCGATAGTGATTCCTAGTGAGTACTTTGGACCTAACCCTCCTTTCATGAGCGAACCTACCCAAAAGTGTCCACCACCAATTTTACCTGAGCGAGGAGAGCGGATCGAGCATATCCTAGACGATCAGGCCATTACGATCCGAACCGCGGTTATCAACGCTACCTGGTCGATGGCAGGGTCGCCCGAATCTAACGATTCATGGATTACTCGAGAGGATTTGCAATACCTCGACCCAGACCTACTAGAGAGATACAAGAGCCAGAATGACCCATACTCGACGAGGTCGAGTTCTTCCATCTCGAAAGAATTAGTGCGGGCACCAGATTAAGCAAGGTTTCTTAACCCTCTATGATATTTGATTAGTTATGATTCATGTCTTGAGTTGAAAAATAAAGTTTTATTTATTTTGAGTCTTTCCAGTTCATTTTATTCTAAATTGAGTCCTATCCAGTTCAGTTTATTTTAATGTGAGTCCTGTAGTAAGTTCATCAGCTTACAAGAGGAGACATCAGTATTGGAGCAGAAGATAAGGCCATCACAGTCAGACAGAGCAGCTGCTAAATTCAAATTGGTGCCACACCTACTTCAAGCAGCCCACATGCCACCTAGTAGAGCAAGCAACCTTTCCGATCTGTATGATCATTTTCCTCATCTGGTCGATGCCTATTTCATGCTAAATTAAGCTGCCGCTGATTGCATCTAGTGCAGATTTCATGCCAAATTAAGCTACCACTGATTGCATCTCAGTCATATATAGAAGATCACCTGACTCTACTAAATGCCACAGATTTCATGCCAAATCCAGCTACCGCTGATTGCACTAGAAGATCACATTCCTCATCTGGACGCTGCAGATTTCATGCCAAATTTGATTAGGGCACCTTTTTTTTCTTTTCTCTCTTTCCATATCTGTATTTTCTTGGGCCTCAAGTCTCTTGCTCTATAAAAGAGACCCTCTTATATGATGTATCTTTTATTATTAATCAATCAATCCAAGTTTTGAGTTATTATGATTTTTGTTAATTGGTTCTCTAGTGCTCTTGTTTCCTCCTCTGCGTGTGCTAATATCCCAAGTCTCTAGGAGAAACCCTAGCCGCCACCTTTGTCTTCCAAAAGTGGATGCCCAAGAGCCCTTGGCCGGCCTCCTCATTTCTCTACTCCTTCCTTTTCTTTGCCTCTATTCTAAATTTTTCTATTATTCTTTAACCCTTGTATGGTGATATTGTAGATCCCTCAGTAGCCACAAATCCAGGATTCAAGTGATCGTCATTTAGGTCAGCGATACTTGGCCGCAGATCCGTGGGCTCAAGGCTTGGTCATCTAGGGTGCATCCATCAGGAATAGCAACTCCTTCAACACTTTGATCTTCCCCCTCTTGCCAGGTACACCCCTCTAATCTACTAGTAACTTTATTGTAGGAGAGCAAGCCCTACTGGGGCTCTTCTTAGCCTCGCGGTCCTTCTTCCTTATTTTTTAAGGAACTATTTCGCTTGCGAATTTACTGTGAATTTTTCTGAATCCCTCTTAGGCTATTACTTTGGGAGAATAATCAACTGCAAATATTAATCATTAAAAAAAAAAAAAAAAATTACTTGCATGCGAATCGGTCCTGCATCAAGGGAGATGATACATTTTTCTCGCCGACGAAGTTGCGGATCTCGATGGCGGTGTTGTTGTTGGTGATGGAGGCATTGATGGGGAAGTGGGCATAGATGAAATGCATCTTGTAGTGGTAGCCCTTGGTGACCCCCATGATGAGGTTCTGGATGTGGCTGATGGCGGTGCGGATGGCAGCAATAGTCTTGCGAGAGCCGAACCAGGCATCGACCTTGAGCTTGCGGCTACCCTCCATCAGCTGAAAATCGAGGTTGAGGTGCTTGAAGTTGTGGGTAATCTTCCCCATGGGACCCTCCACCTCGATCACCTTTGCCTTCACCCGGACCGTGACCCCTTCGAGATCTCCATCGAATCCATCGACAGTATCGTCTTCATCTTTCTTCTCCTCTACCGCCTTCGCCGATGCAAAGGGCCAAGGAAGCATAGGGAGGTGGAGGCAGAAGCCTATCCTCAGAAGACCAGTTCTTCATGCATCAAACTTGACGCTACCCCAAGGCCAATCAATTCACTGCCTGCTTCGAGCCTATTTGCTTGGCATCTTCTTCACCATCCTCTTACAATCGAAGACTGCAAAGATCAGGCTCGGAATTAGATTGGGATTATAATTTTACAAGCCTGCGAGATCAAAAGAAAGCAATCAAAATAATTGGATTAGATTGTGATGATGTCCAGTCACCAACGATGACCATCAGAAGGCTCCGTGAAGTTGTTGTTGAAGCTCGGACCTGCAAGAAGTCCCAGAGCCGAAGGTTTCTCCGGTGGGGACCCATCGATGGGCAAGTTAGTGACGAGTCATAGCCGTAAGCTTGAGAAAGCTAAAAAAAAAGGCTCAAAGAATCTGAAGGTTCTTCGAGTGCCAAGAGTGTATCAGAATATTCTTAGAATGGCTTAGCTTGCACAGGATCCATCTTACCCTTTTATGGACCCTCAGTTTTAGTATAGGGATCAGCTACGTGGAGTTCCATGGAGAAGAGTGTCTACTAATCTCATGTGATTACGTGAGTTTAGAGTGGTTGGTGGGCTTGATCTTGTCAAATATACAGGTCAGTGGGCCTGGTCCCATCGGGCACATGGGATAGGTTGTAGGTGGGCCTGGTCCCATCAGGCGTGTGGGACAGGTGGTAGGTGGGCCTAGTCCCATCGGGTCCGGCTTGCTCACGTGGGGGGCCACGTAGGCATCGGGAATCATACGGGGGTTGCTGTGGGGATCGGCATCATGGTCGGCGTTGAGGCTGATTCGGGGTGCAGACCGCCTTGAGAAAGGGTCATCGAGGGTCGCCTTGAAGAAACGAAGCGTTGAGGAGCGAGGCCACCGAGGGCTGTCTTGGAGAAGCAAGGCTGCCGAGGGCCGCCTTGGAGAAGCGAGGCCACCGAGGAGTAGGGCCGCTTTGGAGAAGTAGGGCTGCCGAGGGCCGTCTTGGAGAAGCGGGCTGCTTTGATGAAGTGGAGCCGCCGTAGGCTGCCTTGGAGAAGCAGGGCTACCGAGGAGTGGAACCGCTTTGGAGAAGCAGGGCCATCAAGGAGCGGGGCCGCCAAGGGCTGCCTTGGAAAAGTGGGGCCGCCAAAGGCCACTTCGAGGAAATGGGGCCGCTGAGGGCCGCCTTGGAGAAGCGGGATCAAGGGCCACTTCGAAGAAACGGGGCTGCCGAGGGCCGCCTTGGAGAAGCAGGGCCGTCGAGGGCCACCTTGGAGAAGCGGGGCTGCCGAGGGCTGCATTGGAGAAGCGAAGCCGCCAAGGGCCACTTCAGAGAAATGGGGCTGCCGAGGGCCGCCTTGGAGAAGCGGGGTCGTCGAGGGCCACTTCAGAGAAATGGGGCCGCCGAGGGCCGCTTGGAGAAACGGGGCTGCTGAGGAGTAGGCCGCTTTGGAGAAGGCTTTGTCTGGCCCCCGCCGTTAGTTAGTTCTGCTGTTAATGCCCACATGGTGCTGCTAGCCACATCAGATGCCTCTCGCTCCTGAACTCGAGGGGCCATGCGTCCGTTGTCTCTTGGGCAAAAGGAGCGCAAAAGTTTGTCATAATTGTCGGCTTAGCGTGCCATTAACCGTTGGAGGCGGGGGCGCACCTCCCCGAGGCGATGTTGCTTCGAAGTCCATCCGCATTTAAGGAAAAGCACGAAAAGTGGAGCCGATCTCCTGCGCGTCGAGGGAGTGTCTCTGAGGGACAAAAAAGTTGGGCGCCATCATTAGGCCACCACTCCCCATGTCCCATCATTGGCCATGGATCTCACTCCCTATGCAGAACCGAGGCGCCATATCTTGGGCAAAGGGGGAGCTGTGGATAGCTAGACGCGGGCCTCAATCGTGGACGGCCACGTGGCAATGCCTCGGGTGGGACGATTCAAAAATCCTATATAAAACCATCTCGCCCGCTCGAGCGCATCCTTTATGTTATAGTCATCCTTCTTGTCATCCTCTTCCCATAGTCTTTGAGCTTTCAGAGTTCGAACCTTCCGTTCATTCATCACAACACCAGGTTAGTCCTTTTTGTCTCCCTGGTTCTTTGTTTTCTTCCTCTTGAGTCCATGGATCGTCGTGCCATTAGGGAGGGCAAGAGGCCCGCTGTGAGCCCCCCCTGATCCTCGAAGGAGGAGGAGGAGATCCCTCTGGTGCACCATCGCTGTCAGCCGATCGGTGGTGTCACCATCCGTGACCACCCGGTAGAGGCTATGTAGCCTCCACCTCGAGTGTCCCCACCCAGGGTGCCTCCACCTAGGGTGGCTCCATCTAGGGTAGCTCCGCCACCTACAGTCCGTCCGGTCCCCTCCGCCTACTGTTTTTGATCTATAAGGGCCAGAGAGGACGATCTTCACCATGACCCCTGAGGAGGTAGAAGACCTCAGGGTTAGGTATAGGGTTCCAAGTTACATCCGTCTGTCTACTCCTGGACTCAAGAATAGGGTAACCTCCGATCGGCTTGGCCGGATAGCCCTGTATGAGGAGTTCTTCAAGAGCGGACTCCGTCTTCCATTTCATCCATTTGTCCTTAACCTGTTGGATAGGTATGGACTTGTCCCGGCATAGTTGACTCCGAACTCGATTCAGATCATCTGTTGCTTTGTTGTTCTATGTTCCTTCCATGGCTCGGATGCTAGGATTTTCCTATTCCGAGCCTTCTATAAACTCCGCCACCATAATGAGGACGGATTGTGGATTTTTACCTCCCGGCTCAGTAGGACCTTACCCCTTAGGCTCCCCTCCAAAGTCAAGGGATGGAAATCCCGATTTTTGTTTGCCCACGTAGAGGGTTAAGGATGAGTTGAGGGAGTCCCGATGTCGGCCCCAATAAAAACTCCATCGTGGATGAGATGGACGAGGCGGGTTTTCCCTGGCAATGGGTGAGCACGAGATCTTGCCTTTCTTGTTCTTTTTGTTCAATTTTCTTTTTTGACTATCGGTTTCTTATGCAGCGATGAAGGTGCCCGTCGAAAAACTGAAGGGGCAATGCGGAAGAGGCAGGCGACGTTGTGAGGCCGGCCAAGAAGGCTTAGCGGAGTGCCCAGGGCAAGCCGGCCTAGGCTTCCGAGGCCCCTGCGGAGACGACTCCCATGGAGGCAACTCTTGTGGAGGAGTCAAGGGAGGGCGCTCCGGCCGAGGCACTGGCCAGTGAAGGCGTACCCACCATGGCCGAGGTGGGATCAGAAACCGAAGACCAACTGGCCTAGGCAAAATGGTCTGCGGACAAGCCTCCATCCCCCACCGCGCCGACGGAGGTCGCCGACCTAGATGCCGATGACGAGCCTCCAGCTCCCACCGAGCCGGCGGAGGTAGTGGGTCCAAGGGCCGAGGGTGGACACCCAGCCCCTCCCAGGTCGGAGGCAGAGGCAGATGCTCTGGAGGCCAAGGATGGAGAGGGATCGGACAACGGCGATGAGGCGGGGCCGACAGTCGAGCACTCGTCGTCGGGTTAGGAGCCCCGCAAGCAGCCATGATGGCCACCGAGGTTCTCCCGATGGATAGCGGGCGCCTAGCAGAGCACTTGCTAAAGAGAATCCATCTGCCAAAAGTCCACGAGCAGATCAACTGCGAGCCTCTCTCCCGAGTCTTGGATGCGACGTATGTGTCCGTGCTCCAGGTAAACTCCTTTCACGTCGTCTCATTCATTGTTAATATCGATTGAACTGTGACTAACTCGCTGACCTTTGCAGACAGCCAATGGGTCCTCACGCTCTGAGATGCCCTAATCCGGACCGACGATGCCGTTGCACAATCCCGAGAGTGGTTGGCTAAGTACTAAGGCCGGTGCAGCGAGCTGGCCAGGAAGCTGGCCAAGGCCCATGCCGGGAGATTGAGGTGGCCGATAAGCTGCTCGCGGCCGATGCCGACCGCCAGCAGTGGGAGACACTATTTCGAGAGGCCGAGGTGAAGGCGGCGATGGAGCTCAATCAGAGCTTGGCGGCCGAGGCCAAGTTGGCGGTGTTCTCTGCGAGACTGGAGTCAACCAAAGTAAGGGCAGACAAGCTAACCCAGCAGTTGGGGCATGCCGAGAAACGGGCCGAGGCGGCAGAGGCCAATGCCCATGCTGCCGAGGAGGGGGCTGCCTTGGCAGAGGCGGATGCCCGGGAGGCCGAAGAGAGAAAGGCTGACGACGAGGCCTGAGTCCGGGATGCTGAGACTAGGGTCCGGGACACTAAGGCCCGAGTCGAGGAGGCCGAGAGTTGGGCTTGGGGCACCAAAGCCCGGGTCGAGGAAGCCGAGGGCCGGGTTTAGGATGCCGAGGCCCGGGCTCAGAATGTCGTTGGGCAGTTCAGAGGCTCCTTGGCATTCGAGCAGGAAATGATCGAGGCCAGTCTTGATGCCTATGCCCAAGGCTTCGAGCAGTGCAAGGAGAAGGTCACCAAAGTCTTCAGGATCAACGACCTCGACACCATCCAGCCTGGAGACCCGGACGACATGGACTCAGACAGGGACGAGGCCGATGACGAACCGGGGCTAGTCGAGTCGTAGATGCCTAGACTTTTTCTTGGTATTTTCTTTTCTTTTTTGCTTGCAACCGACCATGACTCGGCCTTATGTAATCCCTCAAATCATTAATGAAAAGGAGGAAGTTTTTCTTCTAAGTATGCGATGTCACTTAGCTGTTATAGTTGCCTTGTCTTGTTGCGATGGTGTGCCGACCCCGATCCTTAGGTTCGATCGTAGGTGTCCATAGTCCTCCCTACGATCCGACTAGGGTCTGTGTGAACTCGTGTTGACGGTCGAATCCTTAGTCCCTTAGGCATTTGAATTTTTTGCTGAAATTAGTTTTGAGTTTAAATTTGGAATACTTTTTAAGTCTGAATTTAAAATTTAGATTTAATTCTATTATGGATGGAATTATGTCTTTAAATTTTTAGATTAAATTTCTAGCTAAGGATCAGTTTTCGCTCCTTCGTGCATGTTATTGACGATCTGTTTTCAAGGTACAACAATCGGCTCAACCCGAACCTCTCACCACGAGCACGATAATAAAAGGTTAAGAGATATGCCTTCTCTCTTTTCATTTCTTTGGAAGCCAACGTCACATGACTTCAATGCAGTCAAAGAAGAGTCCTCCAACTCTTTTTCTCTTTTGACTACTTTATTCTTGCCAAAAGATTTTTAAAGAGAGTTAAATGCAGGCTGTTCTTCTACTCCGAGTTAAATGCAGGCTGCTCTTCTACTCCTTTTCTATATTAAAGTATTTTGTCTGTTGTTCTTGCGAGTGTTCTCACGGAACACTTGCGCTCCCGCTCCCACGAGTGGTGGCAGAACAACCCACGCGAGCATTTGCTCTCATCCCTTTATTTTTTATTTTTTAAATTTTAAACTTTTTCCAACACCCCCGTGATGAGGTTCTGGACGTGGCTGATGGCGGTGCTGATGTCTTGCGGGAGCCAAACCAGGCGTCGACCTTGAGCTTACGGCCACCCTCTATCAGCTGAAAATCGAGGTTGAGGTGCTTGAAGTTGCGGGACAGCTTCCCCTAGGACCCTCCACCTCGATCACCTTCGCCTTCACTCGGACCGTGACCCCCTCCGGGATCTCCATCGAATCCGTCGATAGTATCGTCTTCATCTTTCTTCTCCTCTACCGCCTCCACCGATGCAAAGGCCTGAGGAAGCATAGGGAGGTAGAGGGCAGAAGCCTATCCTCAAGAAGACAAGTTCTTCATGCGTCAAACTCGACGATACCTGTGAGCCCCTGCTCCCTCCGCGGATCCTTACCATGTGAGGATCCGCCATTGTTGAGGAAGGGCGGGGCGCCCCCCTTCCGCCCTGACGGCTGCGGCAGGGGTGCGCCGCAGCCGCAAGGTCAAAAACCAGGGAAACGGGCGTCCCCCTTCGAACATGGCGTACAGGATGAGGGGATAATCACCTCCCCTCACGCCATCTATATAAGGAGGGGCGGAGCACCCCTCCTTCTTCGCAAGGCTTTCCCTTCGGCGCTGGCCACAGGTAAGGGGGAGATAGAGAGAGAATCATAGAGAGATTGAGAGAGACAGACAGAGAGAAAGGAAGAGGAACCAAGCCGGTTCATGGCTTGGTTCGGGCCCGGCGGAGTTCCCGATGCCTCGCCGGGCCTGGGCAGCGGCCGACGACCCTCATCGGCGATGGGCGACCGTCCAGTGAGGGTCCGGCCGGCCATGGTGGCCGGCCGTGCCACCAGCATGGATCGTGCCATGCAGAAGAATGAGAGAGAAATGGGGAGAAAGACAGAGAAGGGGAGCTCGACCGTGTCGACGGCCGGCTCCGGGCTGATCGATGGCGGTCGGGCCCCCCTGGAGAGAGGCCGACGGCAGTCCTGGCTGCCGGCACTTGCTTCCCCTACTTCAGGTGAAACAGGGGAGGCGGGAGACGGCTCAACGGGCTGGGCCGTCCTCCTTTGGGCCCTATTGGGCTAGCTCGTGATCTATTTTGGGACTACATTTTGGACCCCGTATTGGGCTGGGAATGGAGAAATAAAAATATGGCCCAATTCGGTATTAATTCTAGTTTCTCGAGATATTTTTATTTCTCCATTCGGGCTTATATATTGGGAGATATTCGAGCCCAAAGTTGGGCCCAGGATTAGACTGGGTAGACCTTAGGGGATGCTTCATTATTCCAATTTTTGAGATTTAATTGTGAAAATTAATGCTAGGTAACCAGATGTCCACATAGCTGATTTACAGTTTGGGATTAGCGTACTGAGGTAAGTAAGTCATTTATCATAATTTTCATAAATTATTAAAATATAAAAATTATGTATTTAAATGCTATATTGAGATATATTGCATTATTTGGAAAAATAAGACAAATGGAATTTTGTTATAAATTGGGTATCTGTTATAATTATATGTGATTACTAATATTTTGCAAAGTAATGGATTATAAATGTGCAAAAAATGATTGATGTGATTATTCTGGCTTTGCAAAATATACTGGTACTATTGATGTATTTTATGCTACGAATGTACAAACCATTGTATATGTAATATGAGGAGCTTATGCTCATGATGATGCATGTTATGCTACATGCAAATATGATGATGATATGTGTCACCGCGGTTCTCATATGATGTGAAATGATGTGAAATGCCAAGTGATATGGGACCCACCTCTACAGGGGGAGATATGTGGAGGACACACATCTAGAGGATGTGATGTGATTGATATATTGCATAACGCACGCACATCTAGAGGATGTATTGTGATTGATTATGATATATGGCATAACGCTGGTACCAGGACCCTTCCTCTTAGGGGACATTAAAGAGTGATACACCAGATGGGTGTTGTAGGGCCGTGGGACACATAAGGAAATGATAATATGAATACAGTGGGTTTGTTTACATTGCATATCTCAGCATTTACTGTATAATTAAGCTTCCAAAATTATTTGAGCTGATGACATACATGTTTTGATAACATGATGAATGTATTTGAAATTGGAAGTTTTATACATGAAAATGTGGTTTGATAATATCTTGACGAAATGATTATATAATAGTAGGCTTACTTATTGAGTGTAAGCTCATATAAATCTTACAATATTTTTCAGAGCCACAGGACTGAAGAATGGGATTTGGGGTAGTTGGAGCTTCGATCAGAGGAAATTAAGATCCAACATTTTGTTGTTACCCCATTGATTTATGTATGATGGGCATATAGCCAAAACTATAATTATGGCTTGTACTAAAATGTTTGACTCTGAATGACATAGTGGTAATATCCTTCATTGAATAAATTGGACTATTACAGGATGCCTTGCATGCCAGGTATGCGGTGGGTTGCCACCCCTAGATCCCACGTTAGGTCTGGGGCATGATAGCTTCTGTGGTATCAGAGCCTAGGTTTGACCTTAGGGACAAACATTAGATGACACTAGGCAAAATAGTAGGATGACACTGGGAGGGTAACAACTCTAAGAAGATATAATTTTTCTAATAAATATGTTTTGAAAACTTAAGGGTTTGTAAAGATATTGATTGGAACCAAACTTGGCAGGGAATAGTCATGCCTCGTCACACCAGAAGTATGCGACAAGTTGGAGGTTCCCAGGCTAGTGACTCTGGCCAGCGGGGAGGCCAGCAAACTTCTGGAGGTTCTGGTTCCATCAACATGGCTGGCAATGGCCAGCAACAATGCCAGACTGAGATACTTCAGGCCCTTGTGGAAATGGTGCAGGCTATGCAGCAGCATATCCAACAAGTGGTGCCTGCTCAGCCCGGCCCTCCTACTCAGCAAAACCCGCGAGTCGAACCTGAACCACCAGTCTAGCCCACTCCGCCGCAAACCTGGCTAGGAGGGGGTCAGAGCTTTGCTGAGTTTAAGAGCTTAGCCCCTGCTCCATTCTCTGGATCCACCAACCCCGCTGATGCTGAGGGATGGTGAGGGAGATGGAGAAGGCCTTGGATGGAGAAGGCCTTCATGGCCCATGGTAGCTAGGAGGAGGAGTGGATTAGATTTGCCACCTACCTCCTTCAAGGGGAGGCATATGATTGGTGGTTGCATATGGAGCAGCGATTGGGTGGACAGGCTGTTTCCTGGAGGGAGTTCAAGGAGACCTTTTTCAACAAATACTTTTCCAGTAGTGTGCAAAGACAGATGGAGTCTGAGTTTCTGGAGCTGGAACAGAAGAATCTCTCTGTGGCCCAGTACGAAGCCGAGTTTACTAGGCTAGCCCAGTTTGCTCCAGAAATAGTGACCACTGATAGAGCCAAGATCACCAGGTTCACTGAAGGACTGCGACCCAAACTGAGGCAAGCAGTCGATGCATTTGAACTCTCCACATATTGTGCTGTAGTGAGCAAAGCCCTGATGATCAAAAAAGACATGAATAGGAACCAGAAGGAGTGGGAGCTAAAGAGGAAGAGGAAGGGGTCTCCTTGGGCCAGTCTTCGAGGCAGGCTAAGAAGAAAGATACATATTAGCCCCCCTCAGGACCGAAGGGTAAGGAGACCCCTTGCCCTCACTGCGGGAACTTCCACCTGGGCAGGCAGTGCCGTAGGCGAGAGGTGCCTGCTTCATATGTGGGAAAGTGGATCACAAGATGGCCACTTGTCCCCTTTGAGGGATCAGCTGCCTTCTCCAAATCTTGGGATGAACCAGCCGCAGCAGCCGAGGACCCAGGGAAGGGTCTTCACCCTCACCCAACAGGATGCTGCCGCTTCAAACTCCGTTATGGCAGGTATACCTATTACTTAAGTACTCCTTTAAGATTATTTCGTTCATATGCGATATAATGCATTGATCATGAAGGATAAATAGGATCCGCTATATGACATCTAAGACAACTAAACTTTGTGATCAGGGACAATTAAAGTAGGCAACACTTATGCTCAGACTTTAGTAGATCCGGGTGACACGCATTCGTTTATATCTGATGCTTATCTTGCCAATAATGCATCGTTGACACCCGTTCCCCTAGAACAAGAGTTGCTCATTGCATTCCCAAATGGAGACATTATGAGGGTGGAGTCTGTATGCAGATCCTGCCAGATCAACGTGGGCGACAAGAGGCTGGAGGCTGATCTAATCGTTCTTCCACTAAAGTCCTTTGATGTTGTCCTTGGGATGGACTGGTTGGCCTCCTATCATGCTTCGGTAGACTGTTTCAAGAAAATGGTGATCTTCAAAATCCCTAATCAGCCTGAATTTAGTTTTACTGGAAGCCAGGAACACTGGCCTCAGTGTTTGTATCAGCACTGCGGGCTGCCAAATATTGATGAAAGGTGGCCAAGTGTTTCTTGCTGTGGTCAAGGACCTTCAAAAGGAAGAGGTGAAGTTGGAGGATATTCCAGTGGCTATGGAGTTTCCTGACATCTTCCCGGATGATTTGACCGAATTACCTCCAGACCGGGAAGTGGAGTTCACCATTGATTTGGTCCCTAGCACTAAACCTATATCCAAGGCCCCTTATCGTATGGCCCCAGCTGAACTAAAAGAGTTGAAAAACCAATTGCAGGAGCTCCTAGACCAGGGATTTATCAGACCGAGTGTCTCTCCTTGGGTGCTCCAGTATTATTTGTTAAAAAGAAAGATGGGAGTCTGTGGCTCTGCATTGATTACTGAGAAATCAATAAGTAACAGTGCGAAACAAGTATCCCTTGCCGAGGATCGATGATATGTTTGATCAACTCCAAGGAGCTCGGGTATTCTCGAAGATTGACCTTTGGTCAGGATACCATCAACTCAAGGTCAAGGCTGGAGATGTGCCTAAGACAGCATTCAGGACTAGGTATGGCCACTACGAGTTCTTGGTGATGTCGTTCGGGTTAACTAATGCCCCGGTAGCATTCATGGACTTGATGAATAGAATCTTTAAGCCATACTTAGACCCGTTTGTGGTGGTGTTCATTGATAACATCCTGGTGTATTCTAAAAGCCAGGAGGAGCATGTGGACCACCTGAAGATTGTTCTGCAAACTCTTCGAGAGAAAAAGCTTTATGCCAAGTTGCAGAAGTGTAACTTCTGGTTGAGCCAAGTATCATTCTTGGGTCACGTAATATCTAAAAATGGCATAACTGTGGACCCAAAGAAGATTGAGGCAGTTGTAAATTTGAGTCGACCTTCCAATGTATTGAAGTCAGAAGCTTCGTGGGGCTGGTTGGATATTATCGCAGATTCGTGGAGGGCTTTTCTGCATTGCTCTACCCCTGACTCGCTTGACCCAAAAGCAAGCGAAGTTTGACTGGACCGAGGAGTGTGAGAGAAGTTTCCAGGAGCTAAAACATGCCTAGTGTCAGCCCCCATCCTTACCCTTCCGTCAGGATCTGGAGGATTCACTCTATACATGATGCTTCTCGGAAGGGATTGTGATGTGTTCTGATGCAAAATGAGAAGGTGATAGCTTATGCCTCCAGACAGCTAAAGCCATACGAGCAAAATTATCCAACTCATGACCTGGAGTTGGCTGCTATGATTTTGCCTTAAAGATCTGGCGGCATTATCTATATGGAGAAGCATGTGATGTGTACACAGACCACAAAAGTCTGAAGTACATCTTCACTCAGAAGGAGTTAAGCTTGAGGCAAAGGAGGTGGATGGAGCTACTAAAAGATTATGACCTGAACCTGCACTATCATCCAGGGAAGGCCAATGTGGTAGCTGATGCCTTGAGTAGGAAGTCCTCCTCGGAGTTAGCTTCTATGATCACCTCTCAGCCTCACATCCAGAGGGATCTTGAGAAGCTGGAGGTTGGATTGCGAGTACAATGCCCCGATGGGCTTATAGCAGCACTTGTACTCCAACCAACTCTATTAGATAGGATCAAGTCCTCCCAGAAAGAAGACTTGGACCTACAAAAGATTAAAGAAGTCATGAAGTCAGGGGTTCAAAATGAATTTGATGGCAAGCTCTGTGTGCCAAATGTGGTGGAACTAAGAGCAGAGATTCTGAAGGAGGCCCACTATTCTCCTTACACAGTGCACCCAGGAGGTACCAAGATATACAAAGACCTAAAGGAAAACTTTTGGTGGAAAGGAATGAAGAGCGAGATTGCTCAGTATGTAACCAAATGTTTGGTATGTCAGCAAGTGAAGGCTGAGCATCAAAGGTCTGAGACCCTTCAATCTCTGATGATTCCACAATGAAAATGGGAGAAGATCACTATGGACTTCGTGACTAGTCTGCCTAAGACCCCTAGGAACAATGATGTGGTTTGGGTCATTATAGACAGATTGACGAAGTCAGCCCATTTCCTGCCATTCAGAGTTGGGATCTCCAGTGAGAGAATGGCCAACATGTATATTGAGCAAATTGTGAGGCTTCATGGTATTCCCGTATCTATTGTATCAGATAGGGATACTAGGTTTGTGTCCTAATTCTGGAAGAGTCTTCATAGAGCTCTGGGGACCAAATTGAACTTCAGCATGGCCTTCCATCCCCAGACAGATGGGCAGTCTGAGAGAACCATACAGACCCTGGAGGACATGTTGCGAGCCTGTGTGATGGACTTGGGTGGTGCTTGGGACAACCACTTATCTTTAGTGGAATTTGCTTACAATAACAGCTACCAAGCCAGTATCCAGATGGCTCCATTTGAGGCCTTGTATGGTAGAAAATGTAGATCTCCCTTATGTTGGGATGATGTGGGGGAGAGAAAATTGTTGGGCCTGAGCTGATTCGACAGACAGTAGAGAAGGTGCAACTAATCAAGGGACGACTCCGCACAGCTCAGAGCCGACAGAAGAGCTATGCTGATGTGAGAAGATGGGAGCTAGAATTTCAAGTTGGAGATCATGTCTTCTTGAAGATGTCACCAACCAAAAATGTGATGAGATTTGGGATTAGAGGTAAACTAAGTCCACGATACATTGGACCATTTGATATTCTGAGCAAAGTAGGGGAGGTGGCTTATAGCCGGCATTACCTCCGGCACTCTCTGGGGTACACAATGTATTTCATGTATCTATGTTGAGAAAGTACATTCCTGACCCCAGCCTTGTGATACAGTTTGAGCCATACAATTAAGGAAGGATCTAACATATGAAGAGCATCATGTGTGTATTGTGGACTGCAAGATCAAGTTTTAAGACGGCGTAGCATTCCCTATGTCAAGGTTCAGTGGAGTAACCATTCTGAGAGGGAAGCTACTTGGGAACTTGAGGAGGAAATTAAAGAGAAATATCCTCAACTGTTTGTAACATAGCATATGTAAATGGAAAGAAGATTAATCATATGATCAAAGCTTTGGATTCTAAATGTTATTTGAAGTACATCAATTTCGAGTTGATATTTTTATAAGGAGGGGAGAATGTGAGCCCCTGCTCCCTCCGCGGATCCTCACCATGTGAGGATCCACCATTGTTGATGGAGGAAAGGGGTGCCGCCCCCTTCCTCCGCCATTGTTGACGGCTGCGGCAAGAGGGCGCCGTAGCTAGTCAAGGAAAGGGGGCGCCGACGCGCCCCCTTCCCACGGGTACAGGGGAGGGGATAACCCTCCCCTCGCCACTATATAAGGAGGGGGAGCACCCCTCCTTCTCCGCGAGCTTTTCCCCTCGGTGCCGGCCACAGGTAAGGGGGAGAGAGAGAGAATCACAGAGAGATTGAGAGAGAGATAGAGAGAAAGGGAGAGGAACCAAGCCAGTTCATGGCTTGGTTCGGGCCCGGCGGAGTGCCCGATGCCTCGCCGGGCCAGGGCGGCGGCCGGTTGCCCTCACCGGCGATGGGCGATTGTTCGGTGAGGGTCCGGCCGTGTTGGCCCAGATGGCAACCCAAGAGGGGGGGTGAATTGGGTTCTAAAAAAATTTTAACCTTTTAAAATGATTGGCTTTGGAATCAACAAGATTAAGTGCAGGATAAATAACAGCCACAAACAAGGAAATAGAGTGAGGCAATCAAGCATGGCAAACACAAGGATTTTATAGTGGTTCAGTGTATCCAACACCTACGTCCACTCCCAAGTTCCACTTGGGTCCACACTATAATCTACTAGATTACAGTCGAGTTGTTTTACAAGCTCACAACTCAAAACTTATTGTTTTCCCGGGATCACAATGAACCCAGCTGGTTTTTCGGGCTCACCAGCACAAAACCCAAACCCAAGCTAATCTAGCTTGTCCCGAGGTATACTACCTCCACTAATTCAATCCCCCTGATTGAATTAGCAAAAACAAATAACAATAGAGTTTACAATAACAAACAACCCCTTAAATAAGCAAATATTCAATGTAAATAAACAAGGTTAGAAAAGCCTATTTGAAGCAGATTGGATTTGAGCTTTTCTTCTTTTCTTCTTTTCCTCTTCTCCTTTGAGATGTTGAATCAGGCCTCAGCTTGGATTTTTTACAAATGTTGCAGATGAGAAGTTGGAAAATCACAGAACAGAGCTTTTGGCTCCTTTTTCTTCTTTTTGGGAAATCCTCCGATTTTTGACTTTGAATGCCTTGGATTTCTCTTTGAGCTTTCTGGAGTTGATGGATTTGAACTTTGATTCTTTCCTCTAGATTTTTTACTCAAAAGACTTCTTGGATTTTTCAATTTGATTTTTCTCTATTTTTCGTCTCTTTTTTTCGTTGTTGTTTTTCAAACGGACGAATCCCCCTTTTTATAGATCCATAGGTGAAATATAGCCATTGGAATGTACCTGGATAGATTGTCCATACAGAAAATATAGCCGTTAGAAGTTAGGTAAAGAAAATATTACCGTTTGAGCTAATCTGGCATTTTGAAAATCTATTCCTGATAGGTTGGAGTCGGCTCCAACTTTTCAGGTGTCGGCTCCAAGTCGGGTAACCAAAAATAGAAAGTACAAAGTTTGTTGAGGAGTCGGCTCCAAAAAGTTGAGTGTCGGCTCGTCGCATTCGGGTGTCGGCTTCGGAAAACTGTAAGTGTAGCTCCAGAGAAGTCCAAAAACACGCATTCTATTCTTGCATTGGAGTCGGCTCCTGACATTGTAAGTGTCGACTCGAAACTCTGGGTGTCGCTCTGAAACTCTGGGTGTCGACTCCATACCGTGCCAAAAATCAAAAAGACATTTGATTGGCCATGGGGTCGGCTCCAGACCTTCTGGGTGTCGACTCCAGGCTCTGAATTTTGAAACTTACTTTAGGCATTTGATTCAAACACGTTTCTTTATGCCTTTTGATTGATCAAAGATTTTTTAAGCCCTGAAACACTAGTTAAATTTATTAGTAACAAAATGAATATACTCATATCTTTTTATTAATCATCAAAATCAATAATTGGGTCAACAATCTCCCCTTTTTGATTATAAAAACATTGAGTAATACATAGAATTCTCAAATCAAAATTTTCAAATATGTGATCCTCACAGGTAAGCTCCCCCTGAATAACGTAGGTCCCCCTATGAAGTTCAATTTAACAATTGTTCTTCTTTCTAACAGAAAATTTTAGTGTTTGATACCATAAAGGTAGATATATCAATTTTAACTAAGCTTATTTAAACCAATGCATATACAAAAGTTAAATATTTCTCCTCCTTTTATTTTACATACAATGCATATATGAATAGGAGTTTATATTCAATGCATATACGACATAACTACATAACTCTCCCCCTTTTTTGTAATCAACAAAAAGATCAATAAGAGTTAAGTAAAATGACAAAATTGATAGATTTTTCAAGGTCCAAAAGATATTCATTAAGTATAAGATAAGTTCATTACACAAAAGTCAAATGTTACAAAATGAAACTTCATTGTATCAAACATTAAACTATACTTCATTACATTGAAACTTCAAGATAAATCAAACTAGACTAATTATCAAAGACACTTCATTACAAGATAATCAAAAATGAGTTCTAAAAGTCTTTGCAATTCTTTTACAATCTTTCCCATCCCTTCACTTTGAGTCCTAACAAATTCTTTTAGTCTTATGTCAACAAATGCACATGCAGTCATAATCTTGTCTTGAAGCTCAGCATTGCATTTGGAATATGTTTCCGAGTCTCCACCAATATCCTTAAGCTCTTCAAATATGTTCTTGAGATCATTCCTTAAGGATTCAGCAGAGGAACCAAGGGTAGACTCAATTAATCTAATGCGATCATCCAAAGAGTAAAGGGTTTCTTTTAAGTTCATAAATTGGCTATCAAACTCTGTCTTCATTTCTTCTTTTTGAGCAGCAAATAAGCTTTTGAGTTGCTCTAACTGAATATCAGAAAATCCGACAGATGACACAGATGGCGGTATAGGAACTGAAGCAGGAGCTGGAGCAGGAGGTGGTGAAGATCTGCAAGGCTCTGGTGAAGGATGCCTCGTTGATGGACCAACCTCAGAGGGTGCAGAAGATCTAATCTCAGTGGCTCTCTCATCCAGATTGCCTTTCCTCTCCCATTGTCCATTAACTTTACAAAGCCCATCCGGTGCACAGTAGCCAAGCTATAGTAGTCAGTATGCCTAAGGTTCTTTGAAGGCTCACTATCAGAAATCACAATTCCTTGGCTTCTGAAAACCATAGTCAAGATCATACCATAGGGCAGTGAAGATCTCCTTTTGCCCCCAGCCTCAGCCATGTAGAAAATCATCATCGCAACAAGGTTAATAGGCTGACCTGTCAGAACACTGTCCATAACAACAATGTCTCGCTCCGAGACATACTCAAAGCGGCCAGTCTTAGGGAATAAAATTCTACTGCATATGTTGTGAAGCAATCTAAGTTCCAAGGGCAACTGATTAGCCCTAACTTCTTCAAATTCAGAAACTTCTCTACCTAACATCCTTGATAGTGCATCAGACCTCTCACTATGAATATCAGCTACTAATCCAGTGACAGGAATGCTCAGAAGATTTCCTAACTTTTGAAATGTAAGGTGGACTCTTTTTCCTCTAACAGAGCTTACAATCCCACCATCACCCCTCGATAAATTGAAATAGAATTCCTTGACTAGGGCCGGATAGGTGGGAATATCCAATGAACAAACCTTGTCCCATCCAAGCTCTTTGATTTGTCTTCCAATTGAAAAACCCTCCGACTCAAAGAAATCAAAATCAACCTTTCTACCCATAGTAATAACTCTTCCAACTAAGGTGTCTACCTGAGGAGATGAGGGACCAGGATTATCCGAATGGGTTGAGGAATCATCGTCGCTTGGAGATGGCTCGTGAACGGGATGCCTCGCCGTACGCTTTCCAGTGGTCACGGGAGCTCCAAGAACTGATCCTCTCCGCTTATGTGCCATGGAAATCCTTGGGAATGTTCGATTTGAGGAGAATTTGGCTTGGGAAGGTTTTGAGAGAGTTTGGAGAAAGTTTGGAAAGGGATTGAGAATGATTGAAATGACAGAGGTGTCGACTCTGCCCTAATAAAGTCAACTTGGGACCCCCAGGTGTCGACTCCCGCAAAGTCGGGTGTCGACTCCAAGTCGCTAACACAGTTAGCGCTCGAACTGGAGTCGGCTACACTTATACGGGTGTCAGCTCCAAGGTCAAGGACCGAGAGCGACACAGGAGAGGTGTCGACTCCTCAAATTAAGGTGTCGACTCCACTGACAGTTTCAGAAAAAAAAGGATGAGTTTTAAACATCCGAAACTTGTCAAAATAGGGTCATAAATTTTTGAAAAAATCTTTGGAATATGAAGAATCAAATTGCATAAATGACTAGATAAATTGTCCTTAAAATTATGAAAGGAATTTCAAGAAATTAATAGAAATCTAGATAGTCATTCCTTAAAGTTTCAAAATCATTCCAAAGGGTCACAAATCCCTAATTCACCTCTTAGATAACAAAATATCTCTTCACTCAAAGGTTTTGTAAATATATCAGCTAATTGTTCTTCATTATTAACATAATCAAGATAAATTTCATTATTAGCTACATGTTCTCTTATAAAGTGATATCTAATTTAATGTGTTTTGTTCTTGAATGTTGAATTGGATTTTTAGTTAAATTTATTGCACTTGTATTATCACATCTAATTGGAGTTTTATCAAGTGTTATGCCATAATCTTCAAGTTGTCACTTAATCCAAAGGATTTGAGCACAACAACTTCCAACTGCAACATATTCTGCTTCAGCAGTTGATAATGCAACCGAATTTTGCTTTTTGCTAAACCAAGAGATTAAGTTACTTCCTAAGAATTGACATGCACCACTTGTACTTTTTCTATTTAGTTTACATCTAGCAAAGTCAGAGTCAGAATATGCAATCAAGTTTAGTGTTGAGTCTCTAGAATACCATAATCCTACATTTTTAGTTCCACTTAGATATCTTAAGATTCTTTTCATAGCAATTAGTGAGATTCTTTAGGATCAGATTAAAATCTAGCACATAGACAAACAGCAAACATGATATCTGGTCTACTAGCTGTTAAGTAAAGAAGAGATCCGATCATACCTCTATAATATTTTTGATCTACTTTCTTACCATCTTCATCTTTGTCTAATTTGCATGAAGGGCTCATAGGTGTTCCAAGGGATTTAATTGACTCCATTCCAAACTTCTTGAGAAGTTCCTTTGTGTATTTTGCTTGATTAATGAAAATCCCCTCTTTGCTTTGCTTGATTTGAAGTCCTAGGAAGAAGTTGAGTTCTCCCATCATGCTATTTCGAATTCACCCTACATTAACTTAGCAAATTCTTGACACAAAAGATTGTTAGTAGCACCGAATACAATATCATCAACATATATTTGTACTACTAATAAATCCTTTCTTTTCTTTTCAAAAAGTGTTTTATCAAATTTCCTCTTGTAAAATCATTTTCAATCAGAAATTTACTTAATCTTTCATACCAAGCTCTAGATGCTTGTTTTAAACCATATAGTGCTTTGTGCAATTTAAAAACATGATTTGGAAATTCATGATCTTCAAAACCAGGTGGTTGTTCAACAAAAACTTCCTCATTTATAAATCCATTTAAAAATGCACTTTTAACATCATTTGAAATAAATTGATATGCATATGACATGCAAATGCGAGTAATAATCTAATTACTTCTAATCTAGCTACAAGTGCAAAAGTTTCATCAAAATTTATTCCTAAATACCCATTTTGATCCTATAACAGAATGATCTTTAGGTCTATCTACAAGGGTCCAGACATTATTTCTAGTGAATTGATTTAATTCCTCTTGCATAGCCAACATCCAATTATTATCTTTTTCAGCCTCTTCAATGGTTTTAGGTTCAATTTGAGATACAAATGCAAGATGATTATTGATGTTTCTCATTGATGATCTATTTCTTACTCCTTGAGATGGATCACCTATAATTAATTCTTTTGGATGACCATAGGCATATCTCCAATCTCTAGGAAGATCTACATCATTATGATTTGCATCAACAACATCAACACTAGGAGAATCATCATCTTTAGCTCCTTGTTCATGATCTGAAGATACATCTATATTCAATTTTTCAATATCTCCTTCTAATATGTTTGTATCTTCCTCATCATCAATCTTTCCTGAACTCGATGCTAAAGATTCATTAAAAACTACATGAATAGATTCTTCTACAATTAAGTTTCTTTTGTTAAACACTCTGTAGGCTTTGCTAGATGTTGAATATCCTAAGAATATGCCTTCATCTGATTTTGCATCAAATTTTCCTAGATTATCTTTACCATTATTATGAATAAAATATTTACAACCAAATGCATGAAAATAACTAATGTTTGGTTTTCTATTGTTCCATAGTTCATAAGGAGTTTTCTTAAGGATTGGCCTAATTAAAGCTCTATTAAGAATGTAACATGCCGTGTTTATAGCTTCCGCCCAAAAGTACTTAGGTAGGTTGCTTTCACATAGCAGGTACGGGCCATGTCTTCTAAAGTTCTATTTTTTCTTTCTACAACTCTATTTTATTGTGGTGTTCTAGGTGCATAGAAATTATGATGGATGCCATTTTCAATGCAAAAGTTTAAATAAATGATTTTCAAATTCAGTGCCATGATCACTTCTAAGAGACACTATGGTGTTGTTTTTCTCATTTGTGACCTTCTTGAAGAATTTCAAAAATATTGGAAAGGTCTCATCTTTATGAGCTAAAAACAATACCAGGTGTATCTAGAATAATCATCTACAATCACAAGACCATATTTCTTTCCTCCTAGACTAGTGGTTCTAGTAGGTCCGAAGAGATCCATGTGAAGTAGTTCAAGTGGCCTAGAAGTGGAAACAATGTTTTTAGTTTTGAAAGAGTTTCTAGTTTGTTTTCCAAATTGACATGCATCACAAATTTTGTTATTTTCAAAATCTAGTTGTGGAAGACCTTTTACTAAATCCATTCTAGTTAATTTTGAAATTAAGTGCGCTTGCATGACCTAATCTACGATGCCACAGCCATCCAATCTCATTCATATTAGCATTATTAGCAACTAAGCAATGATTACTAGTAGACAAATTTTCTAAATCAATCAAGTATACATTGCCATTTCTATTTCCAGTAAATACAATGCTATTATCAATGGGATTAGAAACAGTGCAAATAGAAGCTTCAAATGATACTTTGAAACCTTTATCACACAATTGGCTAATACTTATTAGATTATGCTTTAAACCATTAACATATAAGACATTTTCAATAAATGTGGAGGGAGTTATTTGAATTTTACAAACCCATGATCTGGCCTTTGCCATTGTCACCAAACGTAACAACTCCTCCTCTTTTGCTTTCAAGGGTGATGAATTGATCCTTGTCACCCGTCATGTGTCTTGAGAAGCCACTATCAAGATACCACTTTCGCTTTGATCTTTTGGCCGCAAGACACTCTTGCAAAAATGATCAAGTCTTATATTTAGGTACCCAAGCCTTCTTGGGTCCTTCATGGTTAGTAGCAATAAAGATTGTTCCTTTTGGAACCCATATTTTTCTTCCTTTACTACTTAAATTATTGTTAATTTTTGTAAAATTACATTCAAAGGCTTTGTGTCCCTTTTTGTTACAATAATGGCATAAAACTTTATTTTATCTTGTTCTTTTCTGAAGAAGTTTTTGACATACTTTTGTTTTATGTTAGGCCTATAACCTAATCCTGCCTTATCAAATATAGCTCTTTGATTACTCAACAATAAGTTAAGTTTTTCAGAACTATATGTAAATTTATCAACTATATTTTTATATTTATCAACTTCTTCTTTAATCTATCATTTTCATTGGAAATTGATCCTTTTTCTTCAATCAAAGCTTCATTTTCTGATTTAATTTTTCAACTTCATGAGTAAGATTGTCTTTTAAATCCTTAATTTTAAGTGTTAAATCATTTTTCTCTTTACACAGATTTAAGTTTTCATTTTTCAAAAACTTATTTTCTTTTTTAGAATTTTAAAATCATTGACTAATTCATTGAAAGCCTCATATAATTCATCAAATGTAAATTCATCATTGAGGGTTTTGGTACTTACTTCGTCGTCGTTCGCCATAAAGCAAATGTTGGCAACTTCCTTTTGTTCCTCCTGGAAGAGGATTCTTCACGATCACTCCAGGTTGCAACATACGCCTTCTTCTTTTTCTTGTAGACTTTCTTTAATTGAGGACAGTCATATCTGAAATGCCCTGGTTTCTTGCACTCATAACAAATTAAGGGCTCTTTTTCTTTTTCTTTGTCCTTCTCTTTCTCTTTTTTCCTTCCATTTTTGTTCCAGATTTTTTCTTGTGGAAGAAGGGTCTCCTTCTTTGCATGAATTTCTTAAATTTTCTAGCAAGGAGTGCAGTCTCTTCATCCTCATTACTATCACTGCAGCTCTCCTTACTTTCTGCAGCTTTAAGAGCAATTCTCTTCTTCTTCTTGACTTCCTCCTCTTGATGTTGTTTCATGGTTAGCTCATGAGTCATCAAGGATCCAAGTATCTCTTTCAAAGGTAAAACATTTAAGTCCTTGGCTTCTTGAATTGCAGTCACCTTCGCTTTTCATGATCTTGGAAGTGACCTAAGAATTTTACGCACAAGTTTAGAGTTAGTGTAGGTCTTGCCAAGACTTTTCAGACCATTTATAATATCTGTAAATCTAGTGTACATGCATGTGATGGTTTCAATTTGTTCCATGCTAAATAATTCATACTTGTGCACTAGAATATTGATTTTGGATTCCTTTACTTGATTAGTACCCTCATGGGTAAGTTCTAATCTATCCCAATTTCTTTTGCGAAATATATGTAGAAATTTGATTAAATTCATTTGCATCTAATGAACAATATAAAATATTATGGCTTTAGCATTGAGCTGAGCCAACTTTTTATCATGTTCATCCCATTCCGTTTCCGATTTAGAAATCTCCATGCCATTAATTCTAGCAGTGGGTATGTGGTCCATTGACTATAATGCTCCATAGATCATAGTCAAGTGCTTGAATAAAAATTTTCATCCTAGCTTTCCAATAACCATAATTAGTTCCATTAAACAAAGGAGGTCGATTAGTGGATTGACCTTCTAAATAAGATGAACTAGCTTGAGCTACCATTTGGATCTTTAGCTCTTGATCGTTAGACCAAATTCAAATGAGCACTTGCTCTGATACCAATTGTTGGCCCAGATGGCAACCCAAGAGGGGGGGTGAATTGGGTTCTAAAAAAATTTTAACCTTTTAAAATGATTGGCTTTGGAATCAACAAGATTAAGTGTAGGATAAATAACAGCCACAAACAAGAAATAGAGTGAGACAATCGAAGCACGGCAAACACAAGGATTTTATAGTGGTTCGGTGTATCCAACACCTACGTCCACTCCCAAGTTTCACTTGGGTCCACACTATAATCTACTAGATTATAGTCGAGTTGTTTTACAAGCTCACAACTCAAAACTTATTGTTTTCCGGGATAACAACGAACCCAGCTGTTTTTTTGGGCTCACCAGCACAAAACCCAAACCCAAGCTAATCTAGCTTGTCCCGAGGTATACTACCTCCACTAATTCAATCCCCCTGATTAAATTAGCAAAAACAAATAACAATAGAGTTTACAATAACAAACAGCCCCTTAAATGAGCAAATATTCAATGTAAATAAACAAGGTTAGAAAAGCCTATTTGAAGCAGATTGGATTTGAGCTTTTCTTCTTTTCTTCTTTTCCTCTTCTCCTTTGAGATGTTGAATCAGGCCTCAGCTTGGATTTTTTACAAATGTTGCAGATGAGAAGTTGAAAATCACAGAACAGAGCTTTTGGCTACTTTTTCTTCTTTTTGGGAAATCCTCGATTTTTGACTTTGAATGCCTTGGATTTCTCTTTGAGCTTTCTGGAGTTAATGGATTTGAACTTTGATTCTTTCCTCTAGATGTCTTGCTCAAGACTTCTTGGATTTTTCAATTTGATTTTTCTCTATTTTTGTCTCTTTTTTTTTGTTATTTTTTTTCAAACGGACGAATCCCCCTTTTTATAGATCCATAGGTGAAATATAGCCATTGAATGTACCTGGATAGATTGTCCATACAGAAATATAGCCGTTAGAAGTTAGGTAAAGAAAATATTACCGTTTGAGCTGATCTGGCATTTTGAAAATCCGTTCCTGACATGTTGAGTTGGCTCCAACTTTTTAGTGTCGGCTCGAAGTTGGGTAACCAAAAATAGAAAGTACAGAGTTTGTTGAGGAGTCGGCTCTAAAAAAGTTGAGTGTCGGCTCGCCACATTCGGGTGTCAGCTCCGAAAAACTGTAAGTGTTGGCTCCAGAGAAGTCCAAAAACACGTGTTCTGTTTGCATTGGAGTCGGCTCCAGACACTGTAAGTGTCGACTCCGAAACTTTGGGTGTCGGCTCCGAAACTCTGGGTGTCGACTCCAGACCATGCCAAAAATAGAAAGATATTTGATTGGCCATGGGGTCGGCTCCAGACCTTCTGGGTGTCGACTCCAGGCTCTAAATTTTAAAACTTACTTTAGGCATTTGATTCAAAACATGTTTCTTTATGCCTTTTGATTGATCAAAGATTTTTTAAGCCCTAAAACAATAGTTAAATTTATTAGTAACAAAATGAATATACTCATATCTTTTTATTAATCATCAAAATCAATAATTGGGTCAACAGGCCGGCCGTGCCACAGCATGGATCGTGTAGTGCAGAAGAACGAGAGAGAAATGGGGAGAAGAGAGAGAAGGGGAGCTTGGCCGCGGCGGTCGGCTCCAGGCCGATCGACGGCAGTAGGGCCCCCTGGGGAGAGGCGGTGGTGGCCCTGGGTCGACACTCGCTTCCCCTATTTCGAGTGAAACAGGGGAGGCGGGAGGAGGGAGATGGCTCAGTGGGCCGGGCCATCCCCCTTTGGGCCCTATTGGCTGGCTCGCGAGCTATTTTGGGGCTATGTTTTGGACCCCATATTGGGCTGGAAATGAAAAAATAAAAATATGGCCCGATTAGAATTAATTCTAGTTTCTGAGATATTTTTATTTCCCCATTCGGGCTTATATATTGGGAGATATTCAAGCCCAAAGTTGGGCCCAGGATTAGACTGGTAGACCTTAGGGGATGCTTCATTATTCCAATTTTTGAGATTTAATTATGAAAATTAATGCTGTAGGTAACCAGATGTCCACATAGCTGATTTACAGTTTGGATTAGCGTACTGAGGTAAATAAGTCATTTATCATAATTTTTATAAATTATTAAAATATAAAAATTATGTATTTAAATGCTATATTGAGATATATTGCATTATTTGGAAAAATAACAAAATAGAATTTTGTTATAATTGGGTATCTGTTATAATTATATGTGATTACTAATATTTTGCAAAGTAATGGATTATAAATGTGCAAAAATTGATTGATGTGATTATTCTGGCTTTGCAAATATACTGGTACTATTGATGTATTTTATGCTACGAATGTACAAACCACTATATATGTAATATGAGGAGATTATGCTCATGATGATGCTTGTTATGCTACATGCAAATATGATGATGATATGTATCGTATGGTTCTCATATGATGTGAAATGATGTGAAATGCCAAGTGATACAGGACCACCTCCACAGGGGAGATATGTGGAGGACACACATCTAGAAGATGTGATGTGATTGATATATTGCATAACGCACACACATCTAGAGGATGTGTTGTGATTGATTATGATATATGGCATAACGCTGGTACCAGGACCCTTCCTCTTAGGGGACATTAAAGAGTGATACACCAGATGGGTGTTGTAGGGCCATGGGATACATAAGGAAATGATAATATGAACATAGTGGGTTTGTTTACATTGCATATCTCAGCATTTATTGTATAATTAAGCTTTCAAAATTATTTGAGCTAATGACATACATGTTTTGATAACATGATGAATGTATTTGAAATTGGAAGTTTTATACATAAAAATGTGGTTTGATAATATCTTGACGAAATGATTATATAATAGTAGGCTTACTTATTGAGTGTAAGCTCATATAAATCTTACAAAGTTTTTTAGAGCCACAGGACTAAAGAATGGGATTTGGGGTAGTTGGAGCTTCGATCAGAGGAAATTAAGATCCAACATTTTGTTGTAACCCCATTGATTTATGTATGATGGGCATATAGCCAAAATAAATAATTATGGCTTGTACTAAAATGTTTGACTCTGAATGACATAGTGGTAATATCCTTCCTTGAATAAATTGGACTATTACAGGATGCCTTGCATACCAGGCATGCGGTGGGTTGCCACCCCTGGATCCCACATTGGGTCTGGGGCATGACAATACCCCAAGGCCAATCAATTCATTGCCTGCTCCGAAGCCTATTTGCTCAGCATCTTCTTCACCACCCTCTTACAATCGAAGACTGCAATGATCAGGCTCAAAATTAGATTGGGATTATAATTTTTCGAGCCTGCGAGATCAAAAGAAAGCAATCGAAAAAATCCAATTAGATTGGGATAAATCATATTCCACCATTACGATCAGGGCTTGGAATGAAGAGGGATCTAGAACCGAGAAATGGTGAGAGAAGAAGGGATCTGAGCGCATCCAGAGAATACGATGCCGATGCTAGAAATATAAACTTTCATTAAGAAGCCAAGGATTTAAAGGATAATAAGAGAAAAAAAAAGAGAAAAAAGATAAGGAAAGAAATGGTTTCTATCCTCCTACCTAAGAACGATAAAAAATAATAATATATATATATATATATATATATATATATATATATATATATAGTTTAAAGGTAATGAAGCGAAGGTGCAGCGTTGCTTCACTCTCCCTCTTTTGCCTTCCAAAGTTTTTAATCATCCTTCTCTTTTTTCTTCTCGGTCTTTTTTTCCTCTCTTCCTCACGGGTGAAAGGAGGCGCCTCCCTTCCCTTTCTTCCGTGATTTCCTCCCTTCCCTCTCTTCCGTCGAATCCCAGCCGCTTCTCAACTTCTCAACTCTAAGGACGTGATCTCAACAAGATCAAGAAATCTCACGGGTGAAAGGAAGAGTGAGAAAGAAATCCAAGATCAAGAAATAAAAATTAAAAAAAATCAAGACGTTACCTGTGTCGCCATAGCTACCCAACCGAAGCGCCATGGTTATCGGCTCACCGGTGGCCCATGTAGACGTCTCAGGTTCCCTCCCTCCCCCTCCGTGGTCCTCGACTCTTTCCTTTAAAGAACTTCCTCGACTCTTCTCTTTAAATAACTTCCTCTTCGAGTTGATCATGGCTCCGATTTGGAGCCATCGCTGTCCCTGAGGACCTCCTATTGGTTAATTTAGATTCCTACTGGCCAGGGGAATAACCAACCTACATTTTTGGTTTATGTATTTTTAAAAATGAGAACGTGCAAATTAGTTCCGTAACCGTCGCCCGAACGTGCTCCAAAAATCTCTATGATGGCAGAAATTTTTGGAGAAGTTTTGTGTATAAAATTGGTCCCTGGTACCTGCTCTATCATAAGAAAAACCACACACCATCTAATTGGGTAGAGAAAGGACCAGAAGAACCGGAATTCAAAGCTGTTTCTTCATCCCAAGGCCAGAACGATGGCGGGAGGTAATTCTTGATATTATTTCCACTTCTTTACTTTGTTTTTGAAGTGCCATGCTGATTTAAATTACATTAGGCACGTTTTGGATGCATTACATATGGTATCAGAGCTGAACGCCTCTATCTCGTTTTGGCCGAATGCTTTCTGCTTTTAGGCTCTTCTTTATGTTGGATTTTATTTTAAATTTTGGAAAAGATCTACTTAAATTTTTATCCTGATCAAATTGACACAAAAAAAATGGGTCGAAAATCAGGTCGTAATACATATCTTTTAGATCCGGCTAGAGGTAGGAGACGATGATTTTGTTTAGTGAGTTTATCAAACGACCAGTCGTTTGCCTTAACTGTTGTCAAATTTACCTATTATTTAAAGAGACATGAAGATTCAAATGACCAGTTTCTACCCTATCAATTGTCACGTGCATTTGTCTGTCATCTAAGAGGCATATAGAGATGAATGACAGGTCGTTCTTGTCTAAGGCTTCATTTATCTGTTGTCATGAGACGACCGGTCGTCTTCTCATGCTGATTGCCCTTATGGCTAGGCACGCGACCTTTACACCAAATGACAGGTCGTCTGTGTCTTGCAGGATAGACCCACTTCCCATGTTGAGCGACAAAGCTTCTGGGCAGACGACCTATCGTTTATGTGATGATCCGTTGTTTCTGGGCAGTTTTCTCTTGATTTATGCTAATTGACTTTCTTACGATTCAATTCACTATTTTGCTCGTGTTCATTTATTTGCACGTTTATTATTATTATATTATTTTAAAATTCATTATTAATGTTAGCAAAAAAAATCAAATTTTGAAATTTTGATATTGTGAATAATTGGTAATTGATTAATTTCTACAAATTTGATTGTGGTCTCTGTATTAATTTTATGATGCAATTTATGATGACACATAAAATTAATTAATGTTAAAATTATTACATTTAGTTTGCCAATAATTTTGAACTTGAATATTTAAGTAATTGATCCTAATAGTTTTAATTTTTAAGGAGTAGCCACAACATCCTTGGAAAATTAAAATTATATTTAATTGTAGGATCACATTGTAATATTAATTGATTATAGGATGTAATAAATTTTATCCCATAGGAAAATTTATTGTATCTTATATGATTAATTCGGATAAAATATCAAATTCATGTTTTCTAATTTACCCACAGGGATTAGAAATTAAGGGCATAATTTGATAATTTTTTTATCATATAGTTTAAATGTGAATCTAATTGAATTAATACTTCAGCCCACAGGCAAGTTTTATGTCAGTAGATTCATATTTTGACATATTTTACATTGGTAGATATGTCATATTATTTAAATAGCTTCAAATTTTTGTAACATGAGTATGGTTATTTAATTTTTGCAGTTTGTTAGCCTGTTAATTTCTCTGATATGATTTGTGATGTCCCTGAGCTCCGAGGGGACAATTATAAAATTTGGAAGGAGAGAACTCTCCTTCATCTAGGGTGCTAGGACATTGATTACGCCATAAGGAAGGATGAACCGCCTTCTGTAGATACTGTTCTTTATGAAAAATGGGAGCAATCTAATCGTCTCTCAATAATGTTCATAAAGACCAAGATCTCAGATGGCATCAGGGGTTCCCTTGAGCATTATGACAATGTCCGTGACTTGCTGAAAGCGATCGATGATCAATTTGTGTCTTCAGACAAGGCTTTAGCAAGCACCCTAATTCACCAGTTCGCATCATAAAGCTGAGTGGTATACGCGGTGTACGTGACCACATTATGAGGATGAGGGACATTGCGGCTCAATTGAAGAGACTTGAAGTTGAGATGTCTGACTCTTTTCTAGTGCATTACATTCTCAACACTCTACCACCGCAATATGCCCCATTTAAGATCTCTTATAACACACATAAGGATAAATAGTCAATTAATGAACTTATGACCATGTGTATTCAAGAGGAGGGTAGACTTGTTGTGGAAGAGGGTGAGAAGGTGAATTTGACAACACCAGGAAAGAAAAAGAAATTTCAAGTTAAGGACAAGGGCAAGATTCCTGCCAAAGGGGACATTTAGAAAAGTTCCAAATGTTTCTTCTGCAAGAAGAAAGGGCATTTGAAGAAGGATTGTGCCAAGTTCAAACAGTGGCTTGACAAGAAAGGTACTCAACTCTCTTTTGTCTGTTATGAATCTAACATGATTGATGTTACTCAAGACACATGGTGGATTGACTCTGGTTCTTCAATTCATGTTACCAACTCCTTGCAGGGCTTGCAAGACCTGCGGAAACCAGTGGGAAGTGAATGTTGCATCTATTCTGGAAATAAGATGTCCTCACATGTGGAAGCCATTGGAACTTGCAAACTTGTTTTAGATAGTGGTTTTATTTTAAGTTTGGAAAAGACATTTTATATTCCTGGTTTTGCTAGGAATTTAGTTTCTGTTTCAAGACTTGTATCTTGTGGATATTCCTTTAAATTTTTGGATTCATCTTTCAGTATTTCTTATGGATCTGAGATTATTGGATGTGGTACATTGTCTGATGGTCTTTTTCGTCTTAATTTAGAAAATGACAATCACTATTCTTCTATGCATGTTGGTGTTAAAAGATGTGTCGTTAATGAGAATTCCTCTAATTTGTGGCATAGGAGATTAGGTCATATCTCCATTGATAGAATCAAGAGGTTGGTACATGATGGAGTACTTAGTACTCTTGATTGGACTGACTTTAGTACTTGTATAGACTGCATTAAAGGTAAGCAGACTAACAAGTCAAAGAAAGGTGCAAAGAG
>UESW01002153.1:48426-185517 GCA_900491605.1 Calamus simplicifolius
CCAACTTCAACTGCATTACCTGGCAACCAAGCAGACGAAAAAGAAGCAGTTGCAGAGCAATAATTGTTCAAGCAAGCCAGCAGTGCCAAGTTCTGAAGTTCTCTGTTGATGAAGCATCCATTCAAAGTTGCACTTATTAACATATTGTGAATTCCAATTTGACAGATGATCCTATTGACAAGGATTTTACATTAAGCTTTGTATGTAAAGACAATACATGACATAGAAATCAAGAAGTTAAACCCAAGTTACAACAAAAATACAATAGCCTTAACATCAAAAAATGATTTTGGAATTTCCATTTAGTCATTGAGAAATTTGCCCAGGGTCCCATATAACAGAAACCAATCAGATCCAATCTACATTCTCAAGAAATGCATATCATCTATCCAGTCATTACAACAATTAAGGAAAAAATGTCAATATTTCCTCCTCCTGAGAAAAAAATAATAGTACCATTAAAGGAAAAATAATAGCATCATTATAAGAATTCAAATAAAAACAATTCCATAAGGAAGAAACTTGAATGAAAATTTTAAACCACTTACAGAATGTTCTGTCTCAATATCATATTTCAATATGCAAAAGCACTCTAGCCGCTCCTCTAGATACAACGCATATGTTCAAACCCAGACAGAATAATCCCATGCTTCAGAGAGAAATATAAACAGGAAAAAAAAAAAAAACATCAGGAACATTTTGTTTTCCTCCAATATACAGGACATTGTTTTTTGTACTTTTAAGTATTAAAAATGGATCCTGCACTGTGCAATTAAGACATCTCACTGAAAAAGCCTCTGACAGAGAAGTGCAATGGATGGAAAAAATGATTGCATTATCAGCTTTTGAATGAGAGGACAACTTAATTGCTAATCACAAAATCCATTTTTCTAGTTATTAAGTTTTACATGGTACAAGATATACCATTTGGACTTGAATCATCCCTGAAATGTGATAGGTTCAGCATGTGACCTCTTCTCCTGGCGAAGTTGATGAACTCTTCTCGAAATGAGGGATCAACTTCTCTCAAAGCACGATGTATAGCAATCAAAGTTTTTAAGGCAACCTGATTGAAACTAAGAAAGTAAACCGACTGCAGATAAGCTAGGAGCAACAGAATAGTGCTTCAAAGTAGAGAATATAGCAAACAATGTTGTGAGCAGTCAAATTACTATATTGTTGTCTACAACCAGCTCCACAGCATACTTTTGAGTCAGCTTGATATCAAAATTATTTTAAAAAAAGAATTTCAATTTGCTTGAGCGGATTTGGACGTCTCCATCTAAAACAAACTATATAAGGATACAGCTGCCAAGCAAAATTATGCTCCTGCCTTTGCTTTACCTTTTATTAAAAGCAAGTAACAATAACTTTACATATATGAGGTTCATATAACATCTAAGTAATTTCACATTGTTAAAATAGATAGTCACCATTCATCAATTATTTTAAAGATAAGTCAACATATCAAGTCTACCCTAGTCTGCAGACATATAAATGCTTTGCATGTCTCAAACAGTGATGCTTTAATCTAAGGTCAATGCCAAAAGTCATTGCTTAAAGAACAATATAAAACTTTATTCTGATGTCTTAACATGAACCAGAAAAAGCATGATCCTAAATGCAAAACTACACGACCACCCATCAAGACAAAATGAACAATTGCAAACATATTTAGACCCATTTCTGCCAATGACTTTGGACTTTCAATGAAGTGAATGGTACATGATACAGATGGTTCCCACAGACAGGCTGTTATGGAGATATAGAGCTTCTAATCATTGACATGGAGGTAAGATCTTGTCTGAAACTCATAGTCAATATACTAACATGCCAAAGTCAGTTGTAAGGTATGACAATAAGCACATCTACAAGATAGATGGCTAAAAGATACCCTATTTCAATTGCTTTTGGTTTCTTGAGCATACCATACAGAAGAAGACACAATGTCGTCTACATTTCTGGTAGAATTAGCATGATACAGCAAGTGGACAAGAGACTAAAGGCCATGGGATGATGTTTATTGAAAAGAATTTTCTGAGATGACAATTTGGATTGCATTCCTGTACAGATTAGAATCATGGTTTGTAAGCTCTCACAGAAACTGGAAAACTGAAACAAAATTATTTTGTTTTTTGCTGGAACCAGTCTGAATCTAGGGTCAACTTCAAAGTTTCAGCTGAAAAGTGTCTTAGGGACAAATCTATCATTTAAATGGAAAATTGGGGAGCTCTTTTACCATTTATCCATTTGTCCAAATTCTAATGAGCATTATGTTGAATGTAAACTTGAACTTTGCAAGTTTTGAGATGAATTTGAAGCATGTAATAATGGGCTTAAAAGAATTTTAAGCCAAAGAATATATTTGCTAAAAGTTTTGGCAATTTCAGGACATAAACTTTACAAAAATTAACTGCACCATATATCTGATTGTCGCTAAATAATGCATGGTATACTATACCATAAAATGATACGGAACATGAATTTTAATATTTTTTAATTTAAAACTTATATATTTTTATCCAATTCAGCATGAAATTATTGAAAATGATATACCCAAAGGTCCCAAAGAATTCATCATGTTTTAACATGATAATCAATTTATTTTCTTGACTAGTTTTATACTTCTTTAACTTTCTAATATTTTCTAATATGTTTGATATTTTAATTCTTTTTGAGCTAATGCTACCCAACTGGAGCTGAACTTGCAAAAGCATCTAAATTATTGAAACCAAAACTCATTTGGTAGCTGGACCAAAACCAGGTCTTCAAGCTTGGATTAGAATGTGTGCAATAAGGAGAGTGAATGTACATCTAGAATAGACAGAAGAATACTAGGACATGTGTTAGGAGAAACAACACAGGGCTCAGGCATCAGAAAAAGAAAGTAGACAAAAGAATAGGAGCTGCACTGGCTGAAAATATACTAGTGAGAAGTATGACATAAATAGGATATGAATGTACAAGAAAGATTTTTGGAAATGGCAAAAAGAGGACAGCTAAGATTTGTGTTGAATGTTTAAGGCAGAGAGGGGAAGTCTAGAACGGCATGAACAGCTAATCTGATAGAGGGTTTCGAAAAGATGACAGGGAAAGAGGATACCCCTTTAACAAATTAATAGTAAAGGATTCTTGATGTTGACCATCGGTACTTGGAAGATTCTCTCATTGTAATATCTAAATAGAAGACCATTTTCCAAAGATGGCAAAAACTTGTTCATATTGCCAGAATATCTGCACATAGCTATACAAGTGGGATTCAAAAATGATGTTCTGCAATCAATGTTTTCAATTGAATCATTCTCTAATAGCATCTAAGCATAAAAAAACAATGTCACTAACTCAATAGTAAGTAGTCAAAAATGGTAGTTGTCCGATTTACAACAACCCACTCCATTGAAGAACACTAGTTGTCTGTCAACAATTTTTTGAAAAGAGTCTCCATAACAATCAAATGTTCTTGTCCAAATGATTTGAGCTCTCGCTTTTTCTATAAAACTCTAGAAAAGATGATCCTCATCTTAACAAGATAAAGCAGTCAGAATTTGTATTTTTCCTAAACTATGAGACTACAACAACCTAGAACCCTAAAGGTGATGGGAAAGAATCCGTGTACGAGCAAATACTAGAAGACCGTAATACGCAGCGGAATAATAAATAAAAATGCGCAAACCACACAATCACAGAAACACCAAGATTTACGTGAAAAATCCCTTCAAGATAAAGGAAAAAAAACCACGGGCAAGCCAGAGAAGAAGATCCACTATAAAATAATAAATATCCAAGTCTCAAAGTCCCTTGCCAGAACTTGAGAAACAATCACAAGAGAATAATAGGGATATAAGGATTACATCACCGAAAAATACGGTCTCCTGCGTTACCTCCTTATTTTCTTCCCTTCTCTTCTTCTTCTTCTCTTTTTTTCTTCTGCAGCACCTTCACGTGATTCCTGGAGTGGAAGTCCTCCCACGTAGTTAAGCACCAAGCAGCAGCCCTTCCTTCTCTTCCCCTAGCAATCCATGCTCCTAGAAAAAAGAAATACCTGCTACATGCTTCTCCTCTTTTTCCAGACGGCTGCTCCTTAAAAAGAGAAAACCAAAAAAGGAAGGCGGCTACTCCTTTTATAAAAGAGAGAGAACAAACCCTGGTGGAAAAAGGAGTAGCGCTCCCTTTTGCCCTAATGGGCTGAATAGTGGGCCATGGGCCCAACAACCTCCCCCTTCAGCCCATAAGGGAGGCTGTCTCATGCTTCCTTAGTGTGAAATCATGCCGACCAGCTGTCGGCATATCTCTTGCCTTTCTTTTGATAAGGTCTTTGTCAACATGTCTGCCCCATTTTCATCTGTGTGAATTTTCTGAAGCTGTAACTGCTTCTCTTCAAACACATTTCGAATCCAGTGGTATCTCACATCTATATGCTTTGACTTGAAATGAAAAGTTGGGTTCTTGCACAAGTGGATGGCGCTCTGGCTGTCACAATGTACCACATAATTTTTCTGTTTCAATCCCAATTCATGTAAGAATTCTTTCATCCACAGCATCTCCTTACAGACCTCGGTAGCAGCAATATATTCTGCCTCTGTGGTAGAGAGAGCTACACACCTTTGCAATCTGGATTGCCATGACACAGCTCCCCCTGCAAAAGTAAGTATGAAACCTGATGTGGACTTCCTTGTATCAATATCTCTCGCCATATCTGCATCTGTGTAACCAATCAGCACAGCTGGACCACCCCCAAAGCTTAAACAAACTTTGGAGCTTCCTCTGAGATATCTGAAGATCCACTTCACTGCTGCCCAATGCTCTTTCCCTGGATTTGCAAGAAATCTGCTAGCAACACCCACTGCATATGCGATGTCTGGCCTCGTACATACCATCGCGTACATCAAACTTCCGACTGCTGAAGCGTAAGGAACCTTCTTCATTTTCTCCTTCTCCTCATCACTTGAAGGACTTTGCTCTGAGCACAACCTGAAGTGACCTGCAAGAGGAGAACCAACTGGCTTTGCATTGATCATACTGAACCTATCCAATACCTTCTCAATGTACTTTTCCTGTGACAACCATATTTTCTTGATTCTTCTATCACGGGAAATCTGCATACCCAGTATTTGCTTTGCTGGTCCCATATCCTTCATTTCAAATGAATTGCTCAGCTCCTTCTTCAACCTGTCAATCATAGACATATCTTTCCCAAGAATAAGCATGTCATCAACATAAAGTAGGAGTATGACAAAATCCTCACTAAACCATTTGATATACACACAATGATCTGAAGCCATTCTTTTGTATCCATTTTCAGCCATAAATGAATCAAATTTCTTGTACCACTGCCTTGGAGCTTGCTTCAGCCCATATAAGCTTTTTTTCAATCTGCAGACAAGATTTTCTTTACCTTTGACTTTGAAGCCTTCTGGTTGCTCCATATAGATTTCCTCCTCCAAATCACCATGAAGAAAAGCTGTCTTCACATCTAACTGCTCAACCTCCAAGTCTAGACTAGCAGCAATACCTAGAGCAACACGAATTGAAGACATTTTAACAACAGGAGAAAAAATCTCTTCAAAGTCAATACCTTTCTTTTGACCAAAGCCTTTCACAACCAATCTGGCCTTGTACTTTGGTTGAGAACAATGCTGTTGAGTCTTTAACCTGAAAACCCACTTGTTCTTTAAAGCCTTCCTTCCTCTTGGTAGTTCCACTAAATCATATGTGTGGTTCTTCTGTAAGGCATCCATTTCTTCCAGCATACCTACTAACCACTCCTTTTTCTGCTCACTTTCAACTGCCTCCTGGTAACATTCTGGTTCACCTGCATCAGTAAGCATTATATATTCATCTGTAGAATACCTTTTGGAAGGTTGACGTTGTCTGATAGATCTTCTCAGCTGAGGCTCTGTAGGAGGTTGCTCCTGATCTCCTTCCTGCTCAACATGTCCTACAGGTGAGTTAATACCTGCTCCTGCACTATTTTCTTGCACATCTCCCCTATCACCCTGATTTACTAGAGGAGTAACTGGATCACAGTCTGTTAATCCTCCTGCAGAAGACTTGACTGACACCTCCTTCTTGAAGTCTTGAAGGGTTTGATCTTCAAAAAATACCACATCTCTGCTTCTGAATACCTTCTGCTTTTCTGGATCCCAAAGTCTATAACCAAACTCATCATGTGAGTAACCAAGCAAAGCACATTCTTTTGTCTTACCATCCAGCTTGGACCTCTCAATGTCTGGAACATGTGCAAATGCACGACAACCAAACACTCTCAAGTGCTTATAAGAGACATCTTTTCCTGACCATACACGCTCTGCAACATCACCATCTAGAGCTGTACATGGTGACAAGTTTATTACATCAACCGCTGTCTTCAATGCCTCATCCCAAAATCTTTTAGGTAACTTGGACTGTGAAAGCATACATCTGATCTTTTCCATGATGGTGCGGTTCATTCTCTCTGCAATTGCATTATGCTGAGGAGTACCAGGAACTGTCATCTCATGTTGAATGCCATGTGATCTGCAATAATTATCAAATAACCCTGTGTACTCACCACCATTATCTGACCTTATACATTTCAGTTTCTTTCCTGTCTCTCTTTCAACTCTGGCATGAAACTCTTTGAAGACATTAATAACCTGATCTTTAGTCTTCAAACCATAGACCCAAACTTTTCTAGAAAAATCATCTATAAAAGTGACAAAATAAAGTGCACCACTGATGCCTGGAACATTAACTGATCCACTAGGAGTTTTTGTCCTCAGAGGACCACAAACATCTGTATAGATACGATCCAAAACATGCATTTTTCTAGATAAAGCAGGACTAGCAAAAGAAACTCTATGTTGCTTGCCAACCAAACAATCAACACATGGGTTCAGATGTACACCTTTGAAGTCTGGTAGAACTTCTTCCTTGGAAAGAACTTGCAGCCCCTTCTCACTCATGTGTCCCAGTCGTTTATGCCACAACTCCATGCTGAAGTCGTTCTCTGTAACATTCAACTGTTCACCATAAGCTTTAGCCTGCAACCTGTATAAAGTGTGACATTTCTTCCCACTGGCTACAACAAGTGAACCTTTACTGAGCTTCCATTGCCCTTTATGAAATCTGCTATCAAAATCTTCATCATCAAGTCTTCCAACTGAGATTAAATTTAGCCTCAAGTCAGCTACATGCCTTACATCCTTGAGCACCAACTTACAGCCAAGATTGGTCTTCATGTGGATGTCACCCATGCCAATGATGTCTGCTGTGCCTTGATTTCCCATCTTGACAACACCAAAATTTCCAGTCTTATATGTAGAAAAAAACTCCCTCCGTGGTGTAGCATGATAAGAAGCACCTGTGTCAATCACCCACTCATGATTCTGACACTCACATGAGAAGATACCATCAGAAGTAGACAAAATCAAATAATCATCACTCTGCACAGTAGCTGTGATATTCTCCTTTGACTCTGTATCCTCCACTTCTTTTCCCTTTTTCTTACTCTTCTTAGGCTTCTTACACTGATTCTTGTAGTGCCCTTTCTCACCACAGTTATAGCAAGTAATATCTTTTCTTGACCTTGATTTGCTTCTACCCTTGTATGAATTGTCTCTATTTCTAGACTTTGACCGTCCTCTATTCTCTGAGACAAGTGCCTGTGAATCAATCTGAGAAGTTGCTGAATTTTTCTTCTTAACTCCTCATTCAACAAACTGCCTGTTACTTGACTCATGGTGATAACACCGTCTGGTGCAGAATTACTGAGGGAAACTACCAGTGTCTCCCAACTTTCTGGCAATGAACTGAGAAGTAACAATGCCTGCAACTCATCATCAAGAGACATTTTCATAGAGGATAACTGGTTATTAATACTCTGCATTTCATTCAAATGCTCAGCAATAGAAGCACCCTCTTTATATTTCAGATTCACTAGTTTTCTGATCAAGAAAGCCTTGTTGCCAGCTGTTTTTCTCTCATATAGACTTTCTAACTTTTTCCAAAGAGAGTTTGCAGAAGTCTCAGTGGAAACATGGTGAAAGACACTATCATCCAACCATTGCCGAATAAAACCGACTGCCTTCCGATCTAACATGATCCAAGCATCGTCTGTCACTGTAGCGGGCTTTGCTTTGACCCCTTCTAAAGGTCCATATAGATCCTTGCAATATAAGAGGTCCTCCATCCTTGGTTTCCATATCATCCAATTGTTTCCGTTCAGACTGATCATGCGGGAAACATTACCGGCCTCCATGCTCGCACACACAAAAAAAAATTCACAGGCTCTGATACCAGTTGATGGGAAAGAATCCGTGTACGAGCAAATACTAGCAGACCGTAATACGCAGCGGAATAATAAATAAAAATGCGCAAACCACACAATCACAGAAACACCAAGATTTACGTGGAAAATCCCTTCAAGATAAAGGGAAAAAAAACCACGGGCAAGCCAGAGAAGAAGATCCACTATAAAATAATAAATATCCAAGTCTCAAAGTCCCTTGCCAGAACTTGAGAAACAATCACAAGAGAATAATAGGGATATAAGGATTACATCACCGAAAAATACGGTCTCCTGCGTTACCTCCTTATTTTCTTCCCTTCTCTTCTTCTTCTTCTTCTCTTGTTTTTCTTCTGCAGCACCTTCACGTGATTCCTGGAGTGGAAGTCCTCCCACGTAGTTAAGCACCAAGCAGCAGCCCTTCCTTCTCTTCCCCTAGCAATCCATGCTCCTAGAAAAAAGAAATACCTGCTACATGCTTCTCCTCTTTTTCCATACGGCTGCTCCTTAAAAAGAGAAAACCAAAAAAGGAAGGCGGCTACTCCTTTTATAAAAGAGAGAGAACAAACCCTGGTGGAAAAAGGAGTAGCGCTCCCTTTTGCCCTAATGGGCTGAATAGGTGGGCCATGGGCCCAACAAAAGGAAAAAAGAAAAAACTGTTTGGCTTACCAATTAATATTAGACAACAGTTCTGCTGAGGACCATTATATCCAGATAGATCAACCATGTTCATACTTCACTTTGTTCGCTAAATATCACATTCATCCTATTATATTCCTAAAATTAAATGATCCAAATCGTTCGACTTGATTCACATAACCAACCAAGCCCTACCGTCCATCTTTAGATGACATTTACAGATCCTTGGTATCTATTCTTTCCTATCAAAAGAAATATTCATCATCAACACAAGCTTTGCTAAATCTACTATTATAATCTATCTCTGAATTATCTTAGGTCTCTCTCTCTTTGTGAACTTTCCAGAATACACCTGGACCACTATCCTTGCAAGGGCTTCCTCTAGCTCAACCAGTCTATCCTTAACGAGGACAACCTTACATATGTAAGGCCTATAGTGCAGAAGCAGATAAGTCACATAAGATTGTCATTATGATTCCAAAAATTACTAAACAACAAAATTCAGATTGTCAAGTAACTGCAAGCTCATGTTGAAAAATTATGGAAGCAATGGTTGAAATATTTGTCCATATGAAAATAGGTGCAAGAATGGGAACAAGATATTGAAGTTGGATCATAAGTGAGAGTTCCCAACCATTAAGCTCCAGAGCATTCATTATATTTACCTTGACCTTCTGCTATTTCAGTATTTTCAACTTTAACATGCCCATTATGTCTAACCTCCTCACAAATGGATTGTTGTTAACTTCAATATTCAAGTCTTTAGGCGAGTGGAGATCACAAAATACTCCAAAAGAACATCTCCACTTAGCCCTTGCTCCAATTCTATTTAACTAATCATGAGCACATTACCATGCTGATACCCCCCCAAAAAAAAGAAAGAAATCAATCTTACTCAGATAAGAATGTGGGATTTATTTACCATCAGTGCTTTGAAGTCTGAAGTGTGCTGTCTGTGTTATCAGCATGATCCAACTTGTCTATCACAGCAGATGACTCTAGTTATTAATGAAAGGAAGAGCTTGTGTCCCACTTTTAAGGAGATGTACCAGAGATTAAATCTTCTTATACGGGTCCTTTTTTATGTTGACAGTCTAAAAGCCACTATTCTAACTTTTGCAGTTTCCTGCCACTGAAAATACTTTAATCATTGATGACTCATTAATACTCTGATGGAAAATTAATTGCAAAAAAAAGGGCACAATTCTCTTTTTATCCTTCATGCCTGTTACCTTGCAATTTAATCTGATTTCCAGAACACATATTCATAGTTATTCTACACTTGACCTATTTAAATTCATAATAAAACATAGACACCTCTTAGAAACTATTTTGGTGAGTATATGAGCCATAATAAATTTCAAACCATGAAAGAAATTTATATGAACAATAATCCATCCCAAGTCAATGCAAAATGAAGATCATAGCATAGTTTAGATGTGACATACAAAATTTTTTAGATGCCAACAAACTAAAATTACAAGAGAATTCATTTGGTATTTCATAACCTGAATTCTTTTTAACAGCATACATACAAAATTATTCAGCAAGACTAGTCAGTAGAACTTACAACCCAATTGGAAGTTTTGGTGAGCCGTTTAACTAGAGAATTGATGCAATACGCAACATTAGCACGAGGTCTTGCAGATGATGCAGCATGAAAAATAGCTGAAAAAAATTGCAATAATCATCATAAGCAGGCTTAAGAGAGTTTCCGCAGATACCACACTAAGAAAGGGAACAAAAAAAAAGAAACTAGAGCATCAAGATTGATGTTTTTTGACAATTGAAATGTTCACACCCAGATCAATTAGTTATACAAAAACTCTTCTAAGCAATATTGTGCATAAAAAGAGCATGAAAAGCAGTAGGTCTAACTGTACGTATGCTTCTCCTTTGCCAACTGCTCTGCATGGTTAGTGGCCTTGACAATGGCAATATCCAACTCCTGGTGAAAATGTGTATAAAGTAGAATTATTAACTGACAAAGACCATAATCTGAGGGAGAAAAAGATGATACACATTGATAAACACTGACCAAATATGCAGAGTTAACAACCTGGTAATCACTGTTCACTTTTGCCAATCCAACTTTTGTGGAGTCTTTTAACACTCCAAGAGCTTTTCTTATGCTCTCACGACTACTACCAAACCCCATCATTATGCTACCATAAAAGTGTTGGGAAGTATACAAGTTCTGTAAACAGCAATCAGATTATTTAGTCACCAACCTGCAAAGAAGATATACTAAATAAGATGTGTGTATTGCATGTTGTAGAGGTTTGTGCATATGTTTGATTCTCAATAAGTAATGATAGCTCATTTATGGTGCTTTTTTAAAATAGCAGAGGGTTGAAGTTTGCAACTAAATGTTGTTAAATTGCATATGAAAAAGCATTTTATTAAGCTAAGTGATAAGGTTTAGTTTGCGCTACAATATATTTGCATGGCACATAAAATTCATGCTATTAAGTTGCCTCACAATTATCCAAGAGATGGTTCCCTGATAGTAATGATTGGGACTTCATATAATGTTAGGTCCAATCAGTAAGCATATTGACCCTAACCAGCTATTTCAAAACATTTTTATGAAGCATACTTGCCACTGTTTCCAGTCCAACTCATCTGAAATTGATGGTAAAATAGAATATGAAGAAAGGAGGAGGGAAATTGCAAATATCTAGACAAGTATGCCACTAGATAGTTCAATAAAAATATCAAACTTCTAAAAAAATAAGATAACTTCAATAATGAAACAGAAACCAACATCCATCAGATCGATAACATGGGGAATAAATAGGATTCCACATTATAACTTTTAGAAAATAGGGTGAACAAAGGTGTCCCAGGTTCAAAATCATATATTAACAAGATAAAGTTAGTGGATATGATTTCAAACCAACATTGAATCCATAACTGAATAGAGGAAAGTCCCTGAGCCAAAAAGGATGGTTTGAACATAGAATTCAACATAAAGAGACAAAAGAGGGAAGAAAGCAAGGTCATAAGCTGAAATTATCATTGTTCTCAAACTTGCCTATTTTCAAACATATACAGTGAAATCCTGATGTAATCTACACGATCAAAGTGTGATTCTTTTAGGTGTTTCCCATTTATATCAAAGTTTTAAACTGTCTCACCTCAGAACTCCTAACCTAAAAAATAAATCATCACCGGGCTTTGCTCCAACTACTAGGGACAATAACAACAAAACTAGCTGCAGTGTATAGACCAAAAATATACAGAACCAGAAGTCAATCTCAACACAAGTTTTTACATCCCTACAACAGAAGAATCTCTATGGATTAATGCCTCCAAAAAGACACCTACATCATTTTGCATAAAAAGCGAGCCCAAACTTGTATAAATTACTACTAGCACCACACTGCCACCATTGCAAATGGTAGCAGGAAAAGTGTTTGGTTGTTTTTAAATCGAAAGCTAGTCCTTTAATCTTTTTTTTATATATATTAATTAAAATATTTATACAATATTTAATATAAGGAATAAAATGCATTAAGAAGTTATTAAGATAGCACATAATCGACAAGTAGTCAAAATCTGTAGTTCTATACCCATTTGGGTTAGTCTAGATTTATATATTTATGACTGTTGAAATCTTAGAGATCTCTTATTTATCCAATGAATGAAGAGTCCATCTGGAAATCACCTGCCCCCCCCCCCCTAAGTATATGATACAATGGAAATTACATGGGGGAAAATAGATAGAAACCTCTAGTAAAATACCCATCCATACCCATAACCTAGCAGGTAAGGTAAGCACAGCCAATTGACAACCTTTTCAAGTCTTTTCTAGTTGTTCTTCATTTAAAGACACGAATTATGGCTGACCTTCTTAGTAATGGGTAAAATAACACAAACCTGAATAAATCCTGAACTTATTCACCTTCACTCTGCTTATTTTTAATTCCCGACATTTTTTACATGAACTCTCCTAAAAAGAAGTAACCAACAATTTTTTATACAAGAATTACTCATTTCGAATTAATGGTTCATAATGCAAGACTTATCTGGTCTTATTGATTTTCACATCATTCTTTATCCACTGAAATGACTTATCTTGTTTTATTGATTTTCTCATCATTCTTTTATCATCTGGTCTTATTGATTTTCTCATCATTCTTTCACTAAACTGCGACCAAGGATATCTTGGGACAAAATCTCAAGAAAACAACAACGCTCATTCAATCGCTTGTCTTAAACCATAAACTCCGTAAACTTCACCAAAGAGCAAACTAAATATCCAACCTAATATATCGATTTTCAGAAAAAGACCACTTTGAGAAAACATTTATTTTTTTTCACCCACAACGAACAAACAATCACTCATCAAAAGAAACAACAGAAGAGCAACTAAAAATATTCAAAGCCATCGAAGAGTTCTTCAGGAATCCAAATTCATCAAACTATCAGCATCACGAGGAAAGCCAACAAAGAATTCTACTACTCAACCAACAATTCATCAAAAAAAACTCCGTAAACTTTTACCAAAGAGCAAACTAAATATCCAACCAAAGATATCGACTTTCAGAAAAAGATCACTTCGAGAAAACATTCTTTTTTTTTTTCACCCACAAGGAACAAACAATCACGCATCAAAAGAAACAACAGAAGAGCAAATAAAAATATTCAAAGCCATCGAAGAGTTCTTCAAGAATCCAAATTCCATCAAACTCATGAGGAGCTAACAAAGAATTCTACTACTCCAACCACCAATTCATCAAAAAAAACTCCCAAAGAAAGCATGTAAGATTGCTGAAATCGACCGTCACCTCAACTTCACGTTAGAACGGTATGTTAGAACGGCTAAAATCCCATCACGTTTGTCCCAGTGGGGAACCGAGAGGGTTAGGGTTTGACGCAGCACCTCGAGAGCGGAATGCAACAGTCGAAGCGTGCGGCGATTCGCTTGGCAGACTGAAATCGAATAAAATGGGACAGAAACGATGAGGGAAGGGGAGAAGAATGGGAAGCGGGTACGTAAGAGACGATACTTTCATGAATGACGGTGGTCAAAGATTCCAAACATGGAATGGATATCTCTTGGTACGACGGTCATGCCAACGGAGACCACCATACCAACGGTTTATAGAATAACAATAGTTTGAAGACTGGAAATAATATTTCGGATTAAACATAATAAATGCAGGAATATTCCAACCTCAAATTAGCTTATTTTTATTTTACCCTTAAACCCTTACGTGTTCCGTTCGGACACCAATAGCTTTTTCTCTCCTCCAGACGTCATTTTAGCGCCTGATAAATCCTTCTATATTCCCAATTATGACACGTAATAAGCATCTAAATATGCACAACAATTTATGGTACAAAATTTATATTACAAAAAAAAATTATATTTATATTTATAATTTAAATATATTATGCATACATAAACAATTTATTAGACTATAAATATAGATTTTGATAATCGAATGAACTACCAATCTCCTATATGATAGTAAACCGTATAAGTTACACTCATCCTATGATAAAAAAAGTTTGATTAAAACGAATCAAATATCAAAACAATAGTTATTAGTAGTTAATCATGAATGATAACCATGTTAAATCATGTGGTTGGCACTTTTTAAATGATTTTGTGATGGATATTTCAAAGCTTTGCCTTACCTTTCATTTTAGTGAAGTCTAAATTGTATTTAATAAGAGCAATTATGGAGAATGTACTTACTATAAATATCTCTCGCAAAAAAATAATTAATATTCTCTTTAATTTGCGGACAAGGTTGAGAAAAAGCAATTACCATTTTACATCAACTTATAATGTTAATCATGAAGACTGTTACTCTTAATGAGAACTAATCAAAACTATACAATCCTGTCTTTCTTGCTACATTGACAAACCTTCTAATGTGATGAGTTCTATTGTTCCTAAGCTACTCCATAGGTCATTTAACATGTGTAATACCATAGGCCTAAATTTGTTACTAAAAAAAAGCTCTTGGCACCGCATGCCATTTAGAATGTCAATAAAAGATAGGTTGGGTTTTTAATATAAGGTGACAATCTCTTTATAAGGTATGTGGTCCTAAGGTTTTCATCTTTTAGAGAAACAAGCTAGAAGGAAAGCTGATGGGGCCAGTAAACCCATGGGCAATGGTGATGCACTCAAGTTGTACTCCCAGTTAGCCATCTACGTCGGCCCTCTTTCAGCCAGTTTCAGCCTCGGCCAGCTTCAGCCTCGGCCAACATACCTTGGTCAGCTTAAGCCTCGGCCAACATACCTCGGTCAGCTTCAGCCTCGGCCAGTTTTAGCCTCGGCCAACATACCTCGGCTAGCTTCATCCTCGGCCAGCTTCAGCCTCGGCCAGCCTCAGCCTCGCAAGCTTAAGCCTCGGCCAACATACCTCAGCTAGCTTCAGCCTCGGCCAACCTCAGCCTCGGCCAGCTTCAGCCTCGGCCAACATACCTCGGCCAGCTTTAGCCTCCGTTAGCCTCAGCCTCGGCCAACATACCTCGGCCAGCCAGCCTCAGCCTCGGCCAGCCTCAGCCTCGGTCAACTTCAGCCTCGGCCAACATACCTCGGCTAGCTTCAGCCTCAGTCAACCTCAGCCTTGGCCAGCTTTAGCCTGGCCAACATACCTCGGCCAACTTCAACCTAGGCCAGTCGGCCTCAACAATCACCCAAGCAGTTCCCCAGCAGCCACATTATGGGGTCCACGTGCTTGGCTCCATCGCTGTCTGCACAGACGATAGATGTGTGACGTGGGAAACATATCTGGCAAGCACCGTAACGGCATCCACCCTGCAAGCCTGCAATAGCCTGCAGCAACCATCCAAATCAAGTGGCCACCCACTCTGAGGGAACTTGACTCACCAACTATACAGCCATCCATATTAGACGGGACATAGTCTGCAACTCTGACAAATCACATGGAGGCCAGCCCTACTGTGCTGCCCCCATCATCAATGCCCTGACAAGTGATCATGCATGCCAAGGCTAGCAGGCTTAAGCATCAATAAAATGGGTAAGAGGGACCCTGACCAGGTAACTTCAAGAACAACTCAACACACAACACTCTTAAACGCTCATTATTGCTCACAGAAAGCACGGCTCTAAGTCTCTCTCTCTTCTTTCTTTCGAGCTTTCTCAAGCTCGCGGCTGTTGTCCAGAGCACTGACTTGAGCGTCGAGGATCCCCATCAGAATCTTCGGTCCCCGGGACTTGTTTGCAGGCTTTCAGGTGCAAGAAGCTTACCAGAGATCCTGGGCTCGCTGAAGAGGCGACCGAATGCTTGCGAATGTTCGAGTTTGGTGATTTGGCATCAACAGATTGGCGTGCCAGATAGGGGGAGAGCGTGGATCATCAATGATGCTAGCTTGCAGATCCTCGTCCCCCTTTTTAATCAAAATGGTGGATGAAGCGATGGAGGCAGCAAGAGCCCAGAAAGCTTCCGTCAGTCATGCTGGGGGGCACCCTTAGTGAGCTGAGCAACAAGAGGCAGCTCTCTGCTCCACCGTCATTTCCACTTCAAGCCACTCAAGCGGACCAGCTCGCCACCACCGCTCAACAAGCCCAAACATTGGTGGCAGCTGTCCGAGGGCTATAAGAGCAACGTCAAACTCAAGCTCTCCAGCAAGAGTACTATCAAGTTCGCCAACGAGTACCACAGTCATGAAGCCCCCCCCTCAAAAAGCAGGGGTACCTGCACTTTTCAATTACAGTCAGCATGACTCCCTAGGGGGCAGACCACCAGCGGGCTGATGCATCTAAGTCAGCAGAAGGAGACGAGTTCCTCCAAGGATACTTCACAATGATAGCCTCTTCCACTCGGACAGTCGTAATCCACAAGAGGCGTGCGACCCCAAGGATATCTTCGACCGATAGGAGCTAATCGGCACTCTTCCTCGGCCGCTTTTTTTTTTCTCCCTTCAAACCATCTGCATCAAGTGCCACATCATCATCATCACCTGGCACATCTTCCTGGCCAGGTCCCTCTAAGAAGCAAGGTCCTGGCCTGGCTGTGCGGGGGGAGGATCGAGGACATGGTCCAAGTCCCAGCCCAGTGTCATGCCATGCAAACTTAAATGAACAAGATTTAATATATGAAGGGAATGAAGCTTGGTGCCAGCAAGAGGACAGAGAGAGGCGTTGGATGGAGGGGTCATTATAGCCTTCCTTGTACTTGGATGTCAGGGCTCCATTAACGCCAAAAGAGACCAACAGTTCTCCTCTACTCTCGAATAGCCTTCTTTCGCCTCCGCAAATATCCCGATCCAGCACCAGAAAAAGCTAGAAAAAGCTCTCTGTTCCGACTCCATGCCAACCCCAAGCGTCATCGAACACGATGCAAAGGTCAAAAAGGCTACAAAAGCTAGGTACACTACACTTTGATAAAAGATTATTCTTACTGATACTTGAAAATGTCATGCAGGAAAGACCGACTCCAGCATCGGCACCTAAGCTCGAGGCCAGCTTGGCAATAAAGACTGACTCCAGCGTCGGCAACAAAATTGTCAACACAAAGAAAAAAGGCATTTGAGCCTGGTCCACGCACCCTCAGGTCACCTTCTGGGGTTAAAAGGCATCTGACGACTCTCAACTCTCAAGTCACCCTCCGAAGTTAAAAGGCATCTGACGACTCTCAACTCTTAGATCACCCTCTAGGGTTAAAAGGCACCTGACGACTCTCAACTCTCAGTCACCCTTCGGGGTTAAAAGGCACCTAAGCCTGGTCCAAGCACCCTCAGGTCACCCTTCGGGTTTAAAGGCTTCCGAGCATAGTCCCATCACAGCGACTCTCGGATCATCCTTCGAGGTTCAAAAGATACCTGAGCCTGGTCCATGCACCCTCAATCACCCTTTGGGATTCAAAAAGCACCTAAGCCTGGTCCAAGCATCCTTAGGTCACCCTTCGGGTTCAAAAGGCACCTGAGCCTGGTCCATGCACCCTCAGGTCATCCTTCGGGGTTTAAAAGGCACCTGAGCCTAGTCCACGCACCCTTAGGTCACCCTTCGGGATTCAAAAGGCATCTGGCGACTTTAGCAACTCTCATATCACTCTTCGGAGTTCCAAAGGCATATGACGACTTCGGCAACTCTCAGGTCACCCTCCGAGTTCAAAAGGCTCTTGACGGCCTCAACCTTGCCTCAGCGGCTCTATCAGCCTCAGCAGCTGTATCTCTTTGCCTCCAACCTCATTACAATCTCAAAGGTTTCATCTCAGCCCCAGTAGCCTTATATCTGCCTTAGTGGTGTTATTGAAGCCTTAGCGGCTCTATCAGCCTCAGCGGCTCTATCTCTTTGCCTCCATGGCCTCATTACAACTTCAACGATTTTATCTCAGCCCCAGCCGCCTTATATCTACCCTAGCGGTATTATTACAACCTCAAAGGTTTCATCCCAGCCCCAGCGGCTTTATATCTGCCTTAGTAGTGTTATTGCAGCCTTAGCGGCTCTATCAGCCTTAGCGGCTCTATCTCTTTGCCTCCATAGCCTCATTACAACCTCAACGGTTTCATCTCAGCTCCAGCGGCCTTATATCTGCCTTAGTGGTATTATTGCAGTCTCAATGGTTTCATCTCAGCCCCAGCGGCCTTATATCTGTCTTAACGGTGTTATTGTAGCCTTAGCGGCTCTATCAGCCTCAGCGGCTCTCTCTCTCTTTGCCTCCATGGACTCATTACAACTTCAATGGTTTCATCTTAGCTCCGACTGCCTTATATCTGCCCTAGCGGTATTATTGCAGTCTCAACGGCTTCATCAAGCCTCAGCGATTTTAACCGTGTCTCAGTAGCCAATGGCCAACCAATTTTTTGAGCAAACAAATGCACAGCTTTAGAGAGCATGCAAATGTCCACATGAGGTAGACAAAAATTATCCAAAGCAAGGCAAAAAAAAAAAGAAGAAGATCTCTCTACTATAAAAGAATCAGAACTGAAGCAAGCATGAAAAGACCAGCTCTACACTCCTTTCGCTTGACGAATGCAAGGCACGTGTCACACAAGCTCAGGAGTATGGAAGGCATCTGATGGGGCTAGTAAACCCCATGAGCAATGGTGATACACTCAGGTCAAACTCCCAGTTAGCCACCTAAGTCGGCTCTCTTTCAGCCAGCTTCAGCCTTGGCCAGCTTTAGCCTCGGCCAACATATCTCGACCAGCTTAAGCCTCGGCCATCCTTAGCCTCGGCCAACATACCTCGGCCAGCCTCAGCCTCGGCCAACATACCTCAGCCAGTTTCAACCTCGGCCAGCCTCAGCCTCGGCCAGCTTCATTCTTGGCCAGCTTCAGCCTCGACCAACATACCTTGGCCAGCTTCAACCTTGGCCAGCCTCAGCCTCGGCAAGCTTAAGCCTCGGCCAACATACCTCGGCTAGCTTCAGCCTCGGCCAGATTCAGCCTTGGCCAACATACCTCGGCCAACCTCAGCCTCGTCCAACATACCTCAGCCAGCTTCAGCCTTAGCCAGCCTCGGCCAACATACCTCGGCCAGCTTCAACCTTGGCCATCCTCAACTTCGGCCAGCTTCAGCCTCGACCAACTATCTCGGCCAGCTTCAACCTCGGCCAGTTTCAGCCTCGGCCAACATACCTCGGCCAGCTTCAGCCTCATCCAACCTCAGCCTTGGCCAGCTTCAGCCTCAGCCAACATACCTCGGCCAGCTTCAGCCTCGGGCAGCCTCAACCTCGGCCAGCTTCAACCTTGGCCAACCTCAGCCTCGGCCAGCTTCAGCCTCAGCCAGCATACCTCGGCCAGCTTCAGCCTCGACCAACATACCTCGGCTAGCTTTACCCTCAGTTAACCTCAGCCTCGGCCAGCTTCAGCCTTGGCTAACATACCTCGGCCAGTCGGCCTCAACAACCACCCAAGCAGCTCCCCAACAGCCACATTATGGGGTCCACGTGTTTGGCTCCATCGCTGTCCGCACAGGACAACAGATGTGCGACATGGAAAACACATCTGGCAAGCGTCATAACAGCTGCCCACGCCCTGCAAGCCTGCAACAGCCTGTAGCAACCATCTAAATCAAATGGCCACCCACTCTGATGAAACTCGACCCACCAACTATACAGCCACCCATATTAGGTGGGACATTGTCTGCAACTGTGACAGATCACATGGAGGCCAGCCCTACTGTGTTGCCCCCATCATCAATGCCCTGACAAGTGATCATGCCCTAAGGCTAGCAGGCTCTAAGCACCAATAAAATGGGTAAGAGGACCCCGACCAGGTAACTCCAAGAACAACTCAACACACAACACTCTTAAATGCTCATTCTTGCTCTAAGCCTCTCTCTCTCTCTTTTTCTTTCGAGCTTTCTCAAGCTCGCGGCTATTGTCCAGAGCATTAACTTGAGCGTCGGAGGATTCTTGCCAGAATCTCTGATCCCGAAACTTGTTTGCAGGCTCCCAAGCGCAAGAAGCTTGCCAGAGGATTCTGGGCTCACTGTAGGAGGCGACCGGACGCTTGCGAACGTTCGAATACGGTGATTTAGCATCAACAAAAGCAATTATGGGGTAGAACACCTTTGATCTTTGGAGTCGTATGCATGCAAGATCTTAGGTCACATATCAACTGTATTTCTAAAGTTTTGGGTCCCTAGGCTCCATTTCATTATTAATTTTGCAAGCAAGTTGCATGCTGGCATCAGAACATTTGAGAAAATTAAGGCATCTATTAATTGCAACATGAAAGACATCTAATAATGGTCAGCAGTTAGACGAAAACAACCTTTTTTTTTCCCCTTCATTTGATGCACCTTGGAGCCATTTTCATCATAATAAAACTTAGCTATGGTTATCTGAAAGTAAAAAATTGATCATTGTACCAAAGTTTTAATTTCTCCTCTAAAGAGAGAGAATATTGCTTGGCAAGCATGCCAACCCATTAATAACAGGAAAGGGAGAAATTATGCAGGGATATAGCATCTTCCATCATTTAAGTTCTCAGCTTTCTCATTGTATGAATTGTGCCTTTTTTTCGTGATCGGAGTATTTTAAATAGCATGCCTGCAACAAGACAAGTCAAAACATTTTACCACTACTGAACAATGAGATACCGAATTTAAGAGAGGCCTCAAAGGCTTTTATTTTGCTTACCGAATCTGGCTTGTGGAAGGATTAGTGGCAAATGGTGACGCGAGCTTAAGAAAAGGGAAGCTTATCAAAGTATGTGGAAATGCTTGAGTTATTCATTCTAATGATGTAATCAGAAGATATTAATAATCCCACTCCCTCTGAAAAAAAAAAAAAGAGAGATTTTGCAAGGTATACATATAATAGGCCTCTGCTGAGAAGCTTATGGTGCATTATTTACATTCTCCTGAACAAACTCGGGCGGGCTCATGTTATGGAACATTATAAACAATAGGTTTAAACAAGTTATACTGCATGCAAGGTGTTGCCTCCCTCATCTACATCCACAGAGGAATTCTCCTGAAAGTTAGCATCGTGCTGTTCCAAATACTCCTTGCTGTTCATCTCTGTCAATCTGGAAAACAACAGTAGCAATGAAAAATTAGTCCGCCCAAAAAAGGCAAAATACCATTACAATTTTTTTCCCTCATGGAAAATCTGAAATGCATCATAAAACCACAAAGAATGTAGGGATTGGTACTTTTTTCAATTTTGTCAGCCAGATGCAAAATGCCAGAGCTGACCACCAAATTTTTACATCCAAAACCAAGATTATTTTTCCTAGCTTTTCCTCAGTGACACTGTCAGTAAGATATATAAGATGAATGGCATACCTACTAATTGTGCGGTCCTTTGCAAATCCTAGCTCATTGTCCACACAAAGATCTAGATCATCCCCTTTCTGTGACATGGCAGAAGTTCTAGGAGATATCTTTTGGGCATCAGCCACAGTCACAATGCTTTCAAATAATTCAATTGGAGACGCCTCAGCCGTGCATAAAAGCCTGGCCTTGTTCTCATACATCACCTGTGAAAAGGGAAAAGCATATCATATTGAAGCTGTTGCCCCAAAAAAACATTGCATGAAGACGCCCGTGACCAGATGACAACAGCTTCTTTCTAAAGTAAACCTTGGTTCGATCAAGGATGGCAATTTTTCCCGTTTAGGCATTTACTTGGCCGGTATCATTTCTAACAGGTTGAAAAATCCTCGATCTAAACAGCTTAATGGGTATAGAATTTAATGGCTAAACGGGTAAACGGCCAGGGATGGTATCCTCCACCTCGTCCCCATCCCCGTTAGCTTTTATATACTAAAAAAATCCTAGTAAAATATATTTAAATATCTATGTCATTCTTTTAAGCTTTCAGTAAATTATAAGTTTAATGAAATAATTTTATTTTTTATGTAAACGGCCAAACGAGTATCCATTTGCCCAGCCGGGTATCTCTATCCCTGCCTTATTAACTATAACGGCTTAACGGAGTAGGAAACGGGAAGATTTTTTCTAACGGGGATGGGGACCGGTAATGGCAGTATCATATTGGTAATACGTTACAAAACTGGTGATAATAATATATTTCAGTCCGCACAGGTCTACATAACATGATTGGACGCAACCAAAAATAAAAAGTTCATTGAAGATGCCTGATATGTAGGTTAAAGTAGCGGTTCCTTTATATATAAAACAAAATCACACGCCCTCATGGTTGCAAGTATATTTGTCAACTAACCAACCAGTTAAAACCAAACAAGAAGAAGTAATAAATTCATCTAAGTAACAAATGAAAAAAACAGCCTCCCGTAGCTCCATAATCAAAATAGTATGTATACCAGAAAAGGCAAATAGCAATACCAGCCAGGGCTTAGCATAGCAGTTTGGCAACCTCCTCATGGAAGTCCAGGTTTAAGTTCAGTGAGGTACATCCAGGTTTCTCAATTGTGTGATCACAGGATCAGTGGTAGAAACATTGGCAAAACATGTACTTAACAATGGGACCATGCCTGAATACAAAATCAAGGAGATGACAGAGCTAAAGATGAAGAGCCTGATGCAGAAGGGTGTCATTGAGAACAGGATGAAGCTCAAGATAAGTGATAGAGACCGTAATTCAGATCTAGTAGGTTGGATATTGGAACATGTATTTTCTGGTATTATTCCAGCCCAATGAATTTGGATTTAAATCTCATATGAAGGCTTTTAAGCAACTAAAAACAGTTATCCTCTCTAACAATCTCCACCTATGCCTAGATTTCTCCAATCAAAAAAATAGTCATGTACCAATTCCACACGAAAGTTTCACCACATTTTCCTAACATGTTCACTACCGCAAATGTTTCCATATACTAACTTCAACGCAACATGCCTAATATCTAGTAGATGAACTTTCAGTATCATGTGCAGCACATGATACAATTTTTGAACCAATAAATCCTTCATTCACATCATTTAGTGCATGAGGTTTCCCTAGCCTAAAAACCTCTGCATCAAAGAAGATATTAGTCTTTGACACTAGCACCAAAGAAAGGTGCCGGACTCTAGTATGTGCTGTCACAACGGCATATTAATGATAGCTTTAGTGCTAAGACACTGTGGATTTCATGCCTTAGCTCAAAATCCCAACTGAAATGCAAATAACTAAATTGTCCAAGGAAAAGAGAGAAGCAAATCCCAAGAAAAGAAGGAATTCCCTTATGCAATCAATGACCAAACTAGGTTCCATCAACTTATCAGATTGCTGTCAGACACTCCTTTATTCAAAAGAGATGCCTGCTGTGTTGCATTCCTTGACAGCAAAAATGGGAGAAAGCCTTTTCTATGAAGAAATTGTAAATCCTTAGAGGATTTTCCTTTAATAAACATAATGGCCAAGATATCAGAATAAATGATTTTCATATAAAAACTTAAACCAAGAAAGTGTACTTTGATCCATTGATATTTTTTAACAAAAGACTGCGTATAGATTATCGAGAGATTAAGTTTCTCTCCCTTTTCCTATTTCCTTCCTCATCCGTTTTGATGGTGAAACAGACTATATAAAGGAGAGAGAGAAAGGACCAATCTGATCATATGTTAAATTTCTCTTTCCATCAAAGAGAGGTCATCAGATAACAACTTTCTAAAATGAACCAATAGAAAATTAGCTTTTATTAAACCATTATTATCATTTAAATTTAAATAAATAATAAAATCAGATATCATAATTATCATTTAGAATAAATAAATGATAAATCAATCATATATCTACGTCAGCAACAAAAAAGGGAACGCTAACATTCTTTCACTTGGCCCATATGACATATTAAACATATTTGTTTAATAAACAATCATAATACGCACAACAGAAGCTAAAATCCCTTATAATATTAGTCAAACATGAAATAATCATTAAGCAAAAACTAATAAGGATCATGGCAGTTGCATGCCATTATCTTGACATACTTCATTCTATGTATCACATTACTAGTTCTACACTTAATATGACCTGTAATGAAAATTGTAGTAGGGTCTAACGATAATGTCTTTATCAAAAACAAATTCTGTTGACATTCACATAATTCATTTATGTATATATACCAGCAAAATCAAACAGGATTTATAAGTAAATCAGAAATAATAATTAATTGAGCTCAGAGTGTCAAATACATAAGGAACTTAAAGCTTTTAGATATAATATCACTAATGGTTTTCAATAATGCCCATTCTTTCGACATGTTCATGAAATGTCTTTGGTGACAACCCTTTAGTCAGCGAATCTGCAATCATGAAACTAGTGCTAATATGTTCAATTGACACTCTTTGTTTCTGAACTTCTTTTTTAACAACAAAGTATTTCAATTCCATATGCTTAGCATCCTTTGAATACTTGTTATTTTTAGAAAAGAAGACTGTTGTGGAATTATCACAATAAATTTTCAATGGCTTGGCAATGCTGTCAACAACCCCAAATTCTGAAATAAAGTTTTATAGCCATAAACCATGAACTGTGGCCTCAAAGCATGCCACAAACTCAGCTTCCATAGTAGATGCAGCAATGACATATTGCTTCACACTCTTTCATGAGATCGCTCCTCTAGCTAAAAGGAACAAATAGCCAAATGTGAATTTTCTGATATCAACACATCCAACAAAATCTGAGTCTGAATATCCCTTGACCTCAAGATTATTAGATCTTCAGTAGGTGAGCATGTGATCCTTTGTTCCCTGTAACTACCTTAGCACCTTCTTTGCAGCTCTCTAATGATCTATTCTTAGATTACTTTGATATCTGCCTAGCATCCCAATAGCAAAACTGATGTCTGACTGGTACATGTCTGAGCATACATCAAGCTTCCAATAATTGATGCATAAGGAATTTGTTCCATTTGTTTGCGTTCTAATTCATTTTTTGGACATTGCATAAGACTAAATTTATCTTCTTTCTGAATTGGAACGACACTTGCAGAGCATTCGTTCATGCTGAATTTCTCAAGAACTTTATTAATATATGCCTTGAGACAATCCTAACAATCCTTGTGATCTATCATGAAATATTTTGATTCCAGGAAAATAGGATGCCTCACCCATGTATTTCATTTCAAAGTTCTTAAAGAGAAAATTCTTGGTCTCATACAACAGGCCAAGGTCATTAGTAGCTTGCAAGATGCCATTAACATACAGAACCAAAAATATGATTTTGCTCCCACTAACTTTCAGATGTATACACCAATCAACAGTATTTTCTTTAAATTCAAAGAATGTAATGGTATCATTGAACTTAAGATACCATTGTCGGGAAGCTTGCTTAAGTCTGTATATTGACTTCTTCAGTTTACACATCATGTGTTTCTTTCTTCAAATGAAAAGCCCTCAAGTTGGTCCATATAAACCTCTTCATTCAAACTCCCATTTAAAAAGGCAATTTTCACATCTATGTGATGCAACTCCAAATCATAATGAGCTACCGGTGTTATAATAATTCTAAATGAGTCCTTCCTAGAAACTGAAAAAAAAGTCTCTTTATAGTCAATATCACATTTTTTTAGTAAAACCTTTGACAACAGGTCTGGCTTTACAACGTTCAATATTGCCATTTGAGTCGCTTTTGGTCTTAAAGACCCATTTACACCCAACTCTTTTACAACCTTCAGGCAATTCAACAAGATCCCAGACTTCATTGTGATCCATTGATTTTAACTCATCTTTCATGGCATCTAACCATTTAGATGAATTAGCACTTTTCATGGCTTATGAAAAAGAAACTGGATCATCATTAATATCCAAATAAAAATCTGATTTTTATAGATAAACTACATAATCATCAGAAATAACAGTTCGTCTTTGTCGTTGAAACTTTCTTAATGCTACTTCATTGGGTTCATTTATTGCAGGTTCATTAGTAATATCATCATTCTGTGGTGTTTCATCGTTGATTTGTTGTTATTGAAAGTTGTTAAAAGGTTCAACAACTCTAAGAACAACCTAAGGAGTTATAGGTGAAGAAACTTGTACCTTAACTTCTTGGATTTTTACTTTACGTAGTTCCAAACTTTCACTAACTTTACCATTCTCAATGAACCTTAAATTTCCAGATTCAACAATTCTTATACTATGGTTAGGACAATAAAATTTATACCCTTTTGATCTCTCTTAATAACCAATGAAGAAACCATTGGTTGTTCTTGAGTCTAATTTTTTTTTTCATGTGGATTGTAAATCCTTACTTCCATTGGGCAACCCCAAACATGTAAATGCCTCAAACTAGATTTTCTTCCTGTCCACTAGTTGTTCTTCCTAGGTCAATTGGATCATCTAGATATCTAATCCAAATCCAACTCATCTCAGATGCCTACCTACCAAAATAACAGAGCTGAGGTCACATGTAGGTTGCAATAAATGCAATTCAAGAATTCACTCATCAGACAGAACAAATAGAGCAGTTCCAGGGATTAAAATATTATCAGTTTGACTGGACAACACTTGCAACAGAAAAATGAAACAAGCCCAGGGAATTTGAATACTTCAAACGGATAAGTCAACTCATCAAGCCTCGACTCCTTGGGATGGGTCATCTACTTGCATGCACAGAGGCTGTTTTGTATGAAAAACAATTTCGTAATTGAGAGAGAGAGAGAGAGAGAGAGATTCTAAGAACATGGTCTAGATTCAGCATGTAGAAGACTAGCTGTATAATGCATAATCATCGAACTTCAAAGGAATAATAAGACGCACATCAACTAAGGTGACAAACCGGTAGGCTGCAGTCCGGTTATGGAGCCCAAACTTTGGCACTCCTTGCAACGCTAGTGTATGGAATTTTCCTGCGTAGAAATGATGCTATCCATTAGAGAAAATGGCAGCTCATGTTAAGTTAAAGAAACAGAACGGCTAAGTCATGGCTTTTAAAGAAATATGATTTCTTCTACTTTACGTGCAAAATGGATGGAAACAACTCACTAAACAATCCAAAGTAATCGGCTGCCCCCAAAGGTTTGTCGCACAGGTCTTCAAAAGGAAAATACGCACATCCATTAGCTCCCAGTGGGACCTTAAAAAAAAAAAAATTGAAAAAAAAAAACTCAAATTTATTGTCTATGTCCTGCATGCGAATAGGAAGGCCTGCACTATTTATGAACTTAAAAAGACCTGCAATTGTCTTCCCATGACAACTTCTACAACTTGTGGGCCAGGTATTTCCTGTCCAATTAACTGATAGAATTTCTGTTTAAGAAGTTCAGAGTACTCCTTTCCAACAAAATAAAAGCCCTGCCCAGCCTGCATCAGGATAACAAAATTTGTTGGCCAAAGGTATACTTGTAAGTGTTAAACATGCTATGGATATAAAATGGAGAAAAGATAGAAATTTACCGAACCCAATTTTCGATAGTCTGTTGAAGAGCCAATTTCATGCACCACACACCTTTCCTGCACAATCAGTTACACCAGATTCATTAGCTGACCTGTCATAAACAGATGGCAGACAAAATAATAATTAAAAAAAAAAACAATAACTTAGATCCAAATATCACACCTTCAAGGTTTCAATGAAGGGCAAGAATAGATCCCTTTGTAAGCCACCTTCATAAAGCCTATCTGGAGCACGATTTGAAGTGGAGACAAGAACCTAAAAATTCCAAGATGTCCCACGCAGAAATAGAGAAGAGCAAGAAGATGAGGTCAATGCACATCATAAGCAGTAAATTGAAAAATATACAAAATGTATAAAGAAGGAAAACCGCCAATTTGGCAAATCGAAAGAGCAGCTACATACAATGCCTTTGCTGAACAAATGACGAAAAAGACGATTCAGTATCAAAGCATCAGCAACATCAGTCACCTATAATTACATGTTCACAGTCATCAGAGTACAAAAGCAACAGTATAGTCACAAACATACAATTGTGCAAAGAAATAAGGACCTAACCCAGTATTTCTAACATACCATAAATTCATCAAGACATAATAGATTTGACTCGTCAGATATCTCAGTTGCAACAACTTCAAGTGGATCTGCGACCCCTTTATGCATCTGCAAAAGCCATTATGACAGCCCAGGAATGTACGAGAAGTACCTTAGGGAAAACTAATCAGCAGCAAAATATTCAACTAAATAAAAACTATAGGAAAAAGAAACAAAAATCACTACAGGGCGCCATAAAGCCAAAGATACCTGTAGGCGGCTATGTACACTCAACATAAAATCGTGGAAGTGTATTCTTCTCTTCCTCCAGTTACATGGCCTACCCCAAGAACAAGATTATTTTAAGCAAAACAAAGTAGGAAGAAGCAAAAGAGAACCAAGAATGGTGACATAAGAAAATAAGAAATTATTGCTCTGGTATCCTAATTTACATGGCACTTGGATCCTGTAGTGCCTAGATGGGATTCCTAGCATAAAAGAGAAGAGAGAAAATACAGATACATAAAGGAAACAATTAAATGTGTATATGATTGGAATTTTGTAGAGTGTAATCTGTGAGATAAATTTCTGAGTTAAATTAAAGCTCCATATCTCACAACCATACATCTGCAGGGTTTCTTATAAACCTTCATCAGACATTATAGCACATATATTTTCAATGATGGGTCATGATCACATGGCTATGCTCAAACATGCACTGGAATGGCAAGATGGACAAGGAATGCAGGACCCCAGATAATTGATTTTTAAATTGAACCTACCCTTGTTCAGGCTAATAACCAACTAAGAGAAGATATTAGTACTAAACAAATGAATGAAAAAACTATGATGGATTTGATTTCTCTTGGTTCATGAACTTCAGGATTTTCTATACAATCAAACCATCCTTAACCTCTAGCATGCAGATATTTTGAATTAGCACTTATACAAAAAACTCAGTATTTTTTTTTCATGTCTTCAAGTTACAAAATAAACTGTTGTTATACAAACAAAGAACTCAAAAAGCCAAGAAATCATACAGCAGAAAATAATAAAACCACATGCAACACTTGAAATGTAAAAGACTTATAGGTTGTGGCTTTTCTAAATAAACATTCCAGGCACATACTAGAGGCAATTATGGGTGAACATTGAAAATTAACTGCAGTAGAGTCTTTCATATCACCAACCACTTTAAAATGCCTACATCACTCACAAAAAAAGGAACAATAAATTTGTTGTCTATTATAATCTTGATAATGTTCCAAATTGCATTTTTTTTCTTTTCCTCTAAACGCTCTAAGGCTTCATTGATTCAGAAAACCAGGGCATCTAAGTAAAATGGCTATACCTTAATACCTAACATGGATCTCAGTTTTACACTTACAGTTGATCATAAAACAAATCCATAAGCATGGTCTTTCCAGTGCCTACTCCTCCATAAAGGTAGAGCCCCTTGACTGGTGAATATGAATACTGGGGAATAAGACAAGACCATAACCAACTGCTCCTGCAAAATCATGCTATAAAATGATGAATACAATGATGGATGATGGATAAAAAATGAAAAACTTATAGCTCAGGCAATGGATACATCTGCAAGCGTGGGATGTACTCTAGAAATACTAATAAGCTGTCCACTATATATCAATTACCTCCCACTTTTCCCAGGTGCTTTGTATTTATCCAACTGACAGCTATCTTCATGCTCAATGAGTTGCTCGTAGAGTCTTTGCAGAACTCCAAGGGTGCCCACCTAGGAAAGCATCATGGAACATGAACAAGAGCATAAATAACTAAAAAAAAAACCAAAAACTTCGCTTAAATTATCATTTATTACCTGGCAACTGTCACCATCAACTAGCTCCCCCAATTCAATTCTTCTTTCATACTCGAGCAAAGGACCAGCTCTTCCAAAATCTGCAGCAGATCACATCAACACCAGTAACAATGGCAATGTCAAAACCGTTGGATGCCACCAATGAGCCAAAATCTAGAATAGGATTAACAAGACAGAAAATGCCATTTTTACTGCTACATGGATCCAGTCCAGAAATGAAGTTTTTCTTTCTTTTTTTCAAAAAAATGAACATTTAGCATACAAATCATGCACCGTGAAAAATTGTGTTCATCATCCGAATTCCCGAAGACAAAAAAAGCTCTTCAACATGGTATCACAAAACAGAGACAGGGTTTTAAAAGAAAACCTGAGGTTGCTTCGTTTGCTGCAGCGGTTGACAGTGTCCTCAAGAAGACCAGAGTCCGGTTCAGATATCTACTGATTTCTTTATCGCCATAAGGCTTGATTGAAGAACTTTCAGCTAGATCATACAAAATCGAGACTTTCTCATTTTTTCCCAAATCATTCAACGAAAGCCCTCCTCCACGAAACCGAGATATATACGGAAGTTGTCGAAGAGACCGACCCAATGCTCTCATCTTCACTAACAGCAAATATCCTGTTACGCAATTTCAATCACCAGCTAACCTACCTGAAAACACCCAGCAAAAAAAAAAAAAGGCAAGAAATTAACAAAGATCGGGCATCAGAAACCTTTACCTCAGGTTCTCATTTATTTTATATACCAATTAGAAAGGGAAATTTCCACCTTATGACGCGATAAAAGGATGGAAAGGAGACAAGACAAAGAAGTTATGTAGAAAAGATGCTGATAACTTCGGAATTAAATCACAAAACATTATGACAACGATAAATCCAAGAAATCAAGAGCTTTCACATAAGAACATCGTTCTAAAAGACAACGTATGTAAGTTAAAGAAGGATGGAACAGAGCTGTTTACAACCACCAGTTCCGAATCAAATCAAATAATTCCAATGCCAAAAAAAAATCAAACACCAATTGCAAAACAGAATCAACCTTTAGAAACGCTAAAATTTAACAAAATGCAAAAGAAAGAAAAAAGAAGAAGAATATGCGCACAAGGAATCCAGAATCAAGAGAAACTCGAGTCAATCACACTCCGGTCGGCTCGAAAAAGACTACTCTACCAATTAATCGAAAACAGGATCGACGGATTCCCCCTCCGAGCCCTCCTCCGATTCGAGGCACCACCAGAGCTCCGACCCTAACAAATTCCTAAAGTCGAGCAGAGGATTTCAACGCAACAATGGAGAACTCCCAGACGCCTGGAGGACTCGACGCCTTTAATTTCCCTTCCGGCTTTCGTCCCCGAGAAAAAAGGGCGCAGAGGAACGAATAACGATTCCTTTTTCAAACGTAAGAGCACGGCGGGCGGGGCCCGCTCAGGCGCCGGTCTTTTACGGACGCGGAGGTGATTGCGATTCCGCACGGAGACATCGTACGGCTGGCATGGAATATTTTTTATGGCGATCGTGGGGTCCAGAATTCTTGGGGCGTGCTCACAGGCGTGGGTTGTTCCCCAGGACTAGGAGCATCCGAGCCGGAAGCCCTGCGGCTTTCGGTCGACGCGTGTTGGGGCCGTGACGGTGCGTGTTGGGATGGAGTTACGTGGCGCGGTTTAATTACTCGACGATTCCGGGAGGATGGTTTGGCGTGGCGTACAAGAAAAAGAAGAGGGGGTGGCCTGGTTTGGTGTTCATTGTGCCTTATAAGCTTTAGCCATTGACCATGGAAATATATCCATAGAGGACGCCCAAATTTATAGATGATAATAATTTACAAATTTTTTATGTGTTAAAACATCTTAATAGAATTTAAAACAATGGAAACAACTTTAAATTTTAAATAAAAGAAAGACATGCCTGGTTCAATAATTTTTTATTAAAAATTATTTTTATTTAGATTTTAAAATCAAAGTGCAAAGTAAAAAAGTCTCCGCATAAATTAGCTGACGTGGGTAGATGAACCGAGCCCACCTTTGGATTATGGTTAACCTTTATGAGATGAAGGAAGCCTCATCGATCTACTCCTCGGTATCTCTATCCAAGTCTTGCCAAACCAAACCCCAACTGGGCAACCTTTAGCTTCACTAAGTCTTATCCCGATCTAAAGCAATGACATCAACGACCCTCCCCTTTGCCAACCTTCGGCCTACACTACGCCAAACATCTCAGCCATCAGATCGTTAGAATCATAAGAATTTCGAAACTCCTTTTCAAAATGGTCCTTCATAAATAGAAACGGAAGTTAGGTATGGCTCTCCCTCTTCATAATTTAAGATCATGAATCCTCTTGATAAGGTATACATTAAAATCGGTCTTATCATCCTCCAACTTCCACAACTGCTGACTTACAATATATGTTTCTTTTAAATATCAGACCCTAAGAGCCCTCAGAGCAAAGAGTAAGAGATCACAATCACTATGTGAGAATATCTCTTCCTCTCTCCTCCTTCTCTACAGAACCTTCTCCATAATTATCTATAGCTAAGGATTCCCACTAATTTGAGTGTCGAAGGGCCTTCCGCAGGGACCATCCACCTTATTTCCTATGAGAGGATGATGTTTTGCAGGTCCACCAGGATGGAAGGATGCCACCCAGATCCTAACGTGTGCTGCAACCTTGTCCCCAAGTCGAAGAATGAAAATCTACAACAACAGATTGATGCTAAAGGAAGGGCATCAATTTCCCATAACTTGAAAACTCGAGGAAAGGTTAAAAAGAGAAGGGCACCATCCTAAATGGTTAATCGCAAAAGAGCAATCGTAGATGCCCCCGACTAGGCCGCCTCTTAAAGGCCTGATCCCTCGCAAAATACATAGTCTTCACAACCATCTCAACCCGCTACTCTGCTGCTACCTACGACACTCGTCACTCGGGACCAATTGGCATATTGGTCCAGTAAGTCCAGGCCTTGACGCAGTTGGTACAGGGACTCTAAGAAGCCAATCCCTCGATAGCACCAAACCCTCAACGTCCTGCGGGCACTCAATAGCACCCTATCAAAGCAGCCACGCCGGTCCATCCAATGGCTCCTCCACTTAATCATTTCGAAGCCACGAGTCCCCCACATCAACTGGGCCATGAGGTTGGAGAAATAGAGCCAAACCCACCGAAAGTTGGAGACAGGGGCCTCCCTTGGCCTTGCTAGGCCTGTTCCTTGTCTCTAATTTCCTCTCATCACGGATCAACGCCAAGACATCGATCCCCTATCCTGACTTTTACATCATTGCAAGCCGAAGTTTTCAAATGAAAGATCTAGGAAATGCGTCTGGAATTGGACGCTGTTAAGCACGCAACTCGGCCAGAATCTCGGGTGGAACAAGGCCCGCCCTTAACCGAGAAAATTATGAATGAAGCCATTCCGTCACATGTAAAGCTCCCTGCAATCGAGCCATACAATAGGATGACTGACTCGGACGACCATCTGAGCAGCTTCAGATCTATAATGCTATTCCATGGAGCCTTAGATACAATTTTATACCAGGCCTTCTCCTCAACCCTTAGGGGGCCTGCCAGAGTATGGTTCGGCACATTAAAGCCAAACTCCAACTCTTTTGACAAATTTGGCCGGTCCTTCACAGCTAATTTATTAATAGCCGCCACTATTGGCGAAGGTCGAATTCCCTTTCCGAACTAAAACAACGGAAAGGGGAGTCCTTGAAGAGTTTTTTTTGGGCCATTTTAATACGGCCATGTTGGAGGTCAACAACCTCAACCATGAGGTGGCCATGTTCGCCCTTGCAGGTGGGGTATCGAAAGACTTCTACCTGACTCTAGAGGTGAAGTACCCACAAAGCCTCTCCAACATGATGTCTCTAGTGGACAAATACGCTAGGGTGAAAGAATCTAGAACGTTGGCATGAGCTAAACAATTGAAGAAGGAGATAAATAACTCGGACAATAGCTGACCGGCTCATCTTACGAGTCCACATCATCAAATGGCTCCATTACCTAGGCGACACTCCCAAAGCCCAATACGGAGGTTCAATCGATTCACTCAGCTTACCATGCCATGAGCCCAATTCCTGATAGAGATAGGGCATCAGCTCCCTTGACCAAAGCCTCTTTGGAGGAATCCAAACCAAAGAGATATAACCAAATACTGTCGGTATCGCAACCATGGGCATGATACCGAGGAATGCTGACGGTTCAGGTTGAAGATCGAGCAACTGATCCGCCGAGAAATGCTTGAGAGCTATAAAGGATTCCGAAGGTAGAAACCAGAGCAAAGCATCCACTCGAGCTTCAACAACAACCCCCACTGAATCCACCGACGACAACAGACAATGTACACATGATTGCCATGGTCGGCTCATCCAAGAGTCGGCCAAATGAGGAGAACTCATTTAAGAAAATTAAATGTGAGAAACTCACATTTTCGAAGAAAGATCTTTAGGGAATATAACACTCCCATAACGATGCACTCGTTGTATCTCTAAACATAAAAAACTATGATGTACATCAAGTCCTTGTTGATAATGGAAGCTTTGTTAACATTCTTTACTTTGATGCCTTAATGAAAATGGGTTTAAGAATGGAGGACTTTCAAGTGGTGGACTCTACCTTGATGGGGTTCACCGGTGACACTATCATGTCAGAAGGAGTGATTAATCTAATGGCTTGGGCAGGCGAATGGCTCTACACGACAACTGTCTATATAAACTTTCTTATGACCAAACTACGATCGTCATATAATGCAATCCTCGAAAGACCCGGGCAGATATCCTTTGAAGCGATGATCTCCGTCCCATATCTTATCATGAAATTTCCACAAAATAGGGTATAGGGATCATTTGAGGAAGCCAAGCTGCCGCATGGTATTATTTTATTGTTGACCTTCAGTCTTGAAGGCCAAAAATTGATCGACTTGATGCTCAAGAAGATCTTACCGAGCAAAGAGGAGAACCCATCGAAGATCTTGAAGAAATCTCACTCGAGGAGAATCGGTCCAACCGAACCATTCAGATTGGATCGCAATTGGAGGGAAAGCCCCGGTAGGACCTAATAGACTTTCTACGCAAAAATGCCAATGTCTTTGCCTGGTCCGCCTCTGACACGCCAGGGATTAGTCCGGATGTCTTTATTCACCATCTCAACGTGGATGGGACATTCAGACCGGTCAAACAGAAAAAGAGGAGTTTTGCCCTTGAACGCCAGAAAGCAATTGAAGAAGAGGTCGACAAACTCCTCAAAGCAACTTCATCTAGGAGGTAAATTACCTGAGCTAACTAGCGAATGTAGTCATGGGGAAGAAGGCGAATGGCAAGTGATAAATCTACATCAACTTCACAGACCTCAACAAGGCCTACCCAAAGGACAGTTTTTCCTTATCAAGGATTAATCAGCTGATTGATGCCACATCTGGTCATCAGATGCTGATGTTCATTGATGCCTACTCAAGCTACAACCAGATACGTATAGCTTTCGTAGATGAAGAAAAGACAACCTTTATCATTGATAGAAGAACTTATTGCTACTGAGTTATGTCGTTCATACCAAAGAACGCTAGGGCAATCTATCAGAGGTTGGTCAACAAAGTATTTAAAGATTAGATAGGCCGAAACATAGAAGTCTATGTCAATGATATGCTGGTGAATAGGGAAGTAGCCCAGCATATGTCCAACATGACAAAAAGCTTTGCCACCCTCAGGAGATATCAAATGAAGTTGAATCCGAACAAGTGTGCTTTTGGAGTAAGCTTCGAAAAGTTCTTGGGCTTCATGGTCTTTCAGAGAGGTATTGAGGCGAACCCCCAGAAGATCGAAGCCCTTCAGGATATGGCATCACCTAAGTCTGTCAAGGAAGTTCAACACCTCACGGGACGAATAGCGGCCCTTAACCGCTTTGTTGCTTGATCTATCGAAAAATGACTACCTTTCTTTAAGGCACTTCTTTCGGCAAAAAACTTCAAATGAACCTTCGACTGTTAGATATCCTTTGAAGATCTAAAGAAATACCTCGGCTCAACCCAAAGCTCGGGGAACCTCTGTACTTATACCTGGTTGTCTCGAAGAATGCTATTGGCTTTGTGCTGGTTTGGAAAGAGAAAAAAATTCAAAAGTCAGTCTACTACATCAGCAAACTACTTTGAAACATTGAGACCAGGTATATTAGGATCGAAAAGTCAGTATATGCATTGGTAACATCCATACGGAAGCTGTGTCCATACTTTTAAGCGCACACTATGGTGGTTCTAATTGACCAACCGATCAAGGTGATCCTTCATCGTTCAAATGTATTAGAGAGGATGACAAAGTAGATTATAGAGCTGAGTGAGCATGACGTCTCTACCAACCTTGCCCAGCCATTAAGGCATAGATTTTGGTAGATTTCCTCATTGAGTGCACTATCCTAAAGGATGGGTCAACACCAAAAGACCCCCATCAAATAATGACTCGATTGCTATTACACGTAGATGGATCCTCCAACTATAAGGAATTTCATGTTTTTTATATGAATCAAATTTATATCATTCAACGAAAGATAAAATAAATACGAATTTAATTCCCAAAGCCCAAGATCCTCAGGGAACAAATTTAGTTAACAAGAAATTACATATGATTAAATAATAGATTATACCTATGTTCTTTTTTGGGGATGAAGACCGATGAAGTCGGTAAATGATTTACCATTAGCCGTCCATGCATTCGGCCTCTAACGGTGATCCATGCGGAGATCTTTGGATGATGTCCTCCTAGGATTGGATGATGACCTTCTAGCGAGGGGTGCTAGAGCCTCTTTTCTTCTTCAATTGATTTTCAAAATCAAGAGAGAGAGAACAATTTCTTGATCAAGATCAAATCTTGACCAATCAAGAGAGAAAAAGATTTCTTGATAAAGATCAAATCTTGATCTATCAAAGAAAATAATTTTTTGATCAAAATCAAATCTTGATCAATAAAGAAAGGAAAGATTTCTTGATTAAGATCAAATCTTGATCAACCAAGAAGAGAGAGAAAGCCTTCCTTCAACCATCCATGAAAGAGGGACATGAGAGAGAGATCCATCCATTCAAGAGAAAGAGGGACATCTTAGAGAGAGAAAGGATGCTTTAGAGAGAGAAAGTAGTTGTTAGGCATCCAAGAGAAAGAGAAAGGAGTTAGGTGTATCTTTCTAATGGGGCATCTCTCTCCTTTTATTCATGAAGAGGAGGTTACTCCTCTTATTCATGAAGAGGTTACTCCTTTTATTGATGAAGAGGAGGTTACTCTTTTTATTCATGATGATGCCAACATTATGAATGTTCCCTTGTGATGCCCCTCCGAATAGTCCACGTCGGCAAATTGGGAGTTGGTTGAGTGGTTTATAACCAGTTAAGGAAGATGTTGGACTGTGGTGGCCCAAGTTGGTGTGGACCTTATCCGTCTTGCTTTCTTGTAACGAAACGGGCTCGTGGGTGCTCAGAGCCTAGGTTTTGACCTTAGGGACACATACATGATAACACTCTAGCTCAAATTTTGGGTCTCTTACATGTCTGGCATGCGGCGGGTTATCACCCTATCTCAAATTTTGGGTATGGGATGTGACATCCCTCCTCCATGACATGGTCATATCCATACATGGATCCATTCTTCATGTGGCACGATCTCAACCCTCGGTTCAATTAGATTTTCATGAATCAAATTATGCAATCATAGACCCAATTAAATACCCCTTGGTTCAATTGGGTTTCCATAAACCAAATCATGCTATCATATGGACCCAATTAAATACCACATTATTAATCTAATTAAATTTTAATTAATCTAAGCCATCTATCACATGGATAAGTCTAATTGGGTATCCAATTAATGAATTTTATATGTACATCATATGTACAAAAAGTCTCTTCCTTGAACATAAAATCCTTTCCTTTATGATGAATCCTATTTATCAATTTCATGTTCTCTCATTAAGATTGAGTCAAACCCAATCCTAATTAATTGGTAATCTAATCTGAATTAAGTTCAACTTAATTTTTATTTTAACTTCATCCAAAATATCCTTAATGCATGTGACCTATTAGGTCCCTTGACACATTGATAATAATCATGTCCTTTAATTGATCCTAAGGATGACTTTGATAAACACCTTTCCAAGTCAATTCTTTAACCAAATCAACTCCTTGATCAAGTCAAAGAATCTATGATTATAGATCATGAGCGACCTCTATCAAAGCATCATGATCACCTAAGTATTAAGGGGGCATTTGGTAGCAGGTAATCTATCATATTATCGGTAATTTAAAAGGGACCCATTAGATAACTGTGTTTGGCACGTATTTTGAATAGAAATCTATCATGTAGTGGTAATCTAGATTACCTCTCATGAGATAATACATATTACTTCAGGGGGAGATGGCTATTCACATTATCGGATATGTTATAATCTAATAAATTTTTTTTGACAAAATTGCCCTTGCTTCTTTTGTAAAAATAAAATTATTTCTTTCTCCAAACAAAATTATTTCTTTTTTTCTCTCTTTTCTCATGTCTCGCCGCCATTATCTCTTTTCTCATATCTCCAAACATAAAAAAAAAAATAAAAATAAAAATAAAAAATATAGTTATAATAAAAGTCTAATTGAAAAAAAAAAAAAAAAAAATTTTACTATTTTTTAAATTTATAAAAAATAAAATTAAAAATTAATTAAAAATATTTTTTAAATTAATTTAAAAGTAAAATAATAAAATAATTATTTTTTAAAATAATTTTTAATTAATTTAATTAATTTAATTTAATATTTATAAAATAAAATAAAAATAAATTAATTTTTTAAAAATAAAATAAACATATTAGAAAATATTTATTAAATATATTTTAAAATAAATTAATTTATATTTTTTAAATTAAATATATTTGTTTAATAAATTTTTATTTTTAAAATTTATTTATTAAAATTTATTCATATTTAATATATTAATTTAATTAAAAATAAATAAATTACAAAATAAATTAAATATATAAATAAATTTTTTATAAATTAAAATAAATTTATTTTTAATATTTAAAATATTTTTAAATAAATTAAATTTAATTTTGATTTTTGATTTTTTAATAAATTTATTTTTTTTTTTTTTTTTTTTTTAATTTTTTATTTTTTTACTATTTTTTACTTACTTAAAAAAATTAAAAAATTACTATTTAAAAATTAAAAAATAGTGTTCTTAGCAATGTCTTCTTGATAATGTAGTAATTTAAATTGATAACATCTAAGTACATTACTTTTGAAATTTAAAAATAGCTTACTTTTTGCTATCAACTAATCGATTCATTCATATTATCATAATATATTAACTATTATATTAATCTTAATTAATTTTATATAAATGTTGGCCCAGATTGCAACCCAAGAGGGGGGTGAATTGGGTTCTTAAAAATTTAAGACTTTTTGAAATGTTTTAACTAGATTTACTCAAGATGTGCAAGTGAGTGAAATTAACTAAGAAGCAATGCACAAACAGAAATATAAGAGAGATAGAGTAAGAGACAATGAGCACGGCAAACACAAGGTTTTATAGTGGTTCGGCGCAACCAGCACCTACGTCCACTCCCAAGATTCACTTGGGTCCACACTATAATCTCCTCGATTACAGCCGAGTTATTTTCCAAGCTCACAACTCAAACTTGTTGTTTTCCGGGTGCACAACGAACCCAGCTGGGCTTACCAGCACAAAACCCTACACGTTGTTTTAAACGGGGTCACAACGAACCCAAAACGTAAGCTATCCCAAGCTTACCACGAGGTACAACTACCTCCACTGATTCAATCCACTGATTGAATCAGCAAACAATCAAAATAATAGAGTTTAAATATAGAAATGCTCCCCTTGAGCAAATATACAAATCAAGTATAAAAAGGGTTAGAAAAGCCTGATAAGATTGCAGATGATTGTGGCTTTGGCTTTCTTCCTTCTCCTCTTTAACTCCTCTTGAAGTATTGAATCAGGCCTCAGCAAGATTCTTGACCGTTTGAAAACTTTGGAGTTGAGATGAAGCTTTTTCTCCTTTTGTTGAATGTTGAAAATCCTTCGATTTGATCTTTGAAAAGCTTTTGGATTTTCTTTTGGCTCTTGTGGATTGATGATCTGGAGCAGACGAAACTTCCTCTTTGATTTCACTCCTTTTGAATCACTCTATTTTGAACTACAAGATTTTTCCAATAAAGCTCTGTTTTTCCCTCTTTTGAAAGATATTCTTTTCTCTTTTTGATACTCAAATTCATTCACCGATTTGAAAAGAGCTCCTCTATTTATAGATTCTGCAAAAATATATCCGTTAGAGACAAGGAAAAATAGTCGTTAATCAAAAAACTAACCGTTGGAGCTGAGTTGGCATCCGTAAAATTTTGCCCAGATTTGCTGGAGTCGACTCATGCTTTTCCCGAGTCGGCTCGAGCTCGTCTTACCAAAAATAGAAATGTTTATAAAGGTTAGGGGTTGACTCACCAAAAGTAAAGTGTCGACTCCTGAAAGTCGGGAGTCGACTCGCGAAAGGCTTGGGGTCGACTCGCGAAGTGCTCAGAAAAATACTCTTCTGGTGTCTGAGCGGAGTCGACTCGCACAGTCAAGGAGTCGGCTCGACAGAATCAGGGGTCGACTCGACAAATTTCGTGGGTCGACTCGACACAGATGCACATTTCTGTACACTGAGCGGAGTCGACTCTGAAACTCAGGAGTCGGCTCCGGAACGTATCAAAAATCAGAAACTTTTCTGATTGACATTAAAATCGTTCCAGATTCATTTTAATTCATTGTTTTGACTTGAATTCAATAAAATTGACATTAAGAATTGATTCAAGAACTATTCCAAAAACTCATTGAATAAAACATGAATTATAAAATTTCTTTTTGAAAGTTTAAACATTGAGCTAAAGTTACTTTCAAAATTGATTAAAGTCAAACTTCATTGATTGTTCAAACTAAATTAGTTGCTCATTTAAATAAACTCATTATATCTTTTAATGAACTCAAAGGCTTTTAGTAATCATCAAAATCAAAAGGATTGGTTTATATAATTTTTCAATAATCTTCCAACAATCTCCCCCTTTTTGATGATGACAAAAACATTGAGTTTATTCATGATTGATTAGTGAATTTATTTTGTTTTCATAGTTAGGCTTAGGCTCCCCCTTAATGAGGTAGCTCCCCCTATGAAACTTAAATAAATATCCCATTGTTTATCTCATTGATTACTTTGATTTTCTCAAATGTTTACAATCATAAAGCTATAAAACTCTCCCCCTTTTTTGTTATCAACAAAAAGGTAGAGAAGCATAAACATTCATTCAATCAGATAAGATTTGACAATTTCATTCATTCATTGAAAGAAGGAAATACATTGAGTAATCAACATAGAGAATTCATTTCATCAAAAGATCTAATACATTAAGATGTTTAATACATTGATTTCAAAATGAAAGCATAACAAAAACTTCAGTACATAACAAGGATTGAAAATCTAATAACTCAAAAATGAGTTCTTACAATCCTAGTTAAATGATCTACTATATTTTTCATTCCATCAGATTGAATTTTCACATAATCCTTGAGCCTCTCATCGACAAAGGTGCAAGCTTCAGAATCTTGTCTTGTAGCTCCGCATTGCACTTTGCATAAGTCTCTCCATCTCCGCATATATCCTTAAGTTCTTCAAATATATTTTGAGATCACCACTTAAGGATACCGAAGAAGAGCTGAGAGTAGACTCTATCTTAGAGATACGATCATCCAATGAATAAAGAGTCTCTCTCAAATTCATAAACTTATTCTCAAATTCAGATTTAAGTTTTTCAGATTGATCATCAAATAGAACTTTGAGTTGCATAAGCTGTTGATCTGAGAAACCTGCAGAAGATGAAGCTTGAACAAAAGATGGAACGGGGGCTGGAGCAGGGGCAGAAGCAGAAGGGCTCGGAGGTGCAGGTGAAGGATGTCTGACTGATGGTCCTGCAGCCTCAACATCTGTAGCTCTTTCTTCTAACAGTCCTTTCCTCTCCCATTTTCCATTCTTTTTGATAAAACCCATTCTATGAATGGTGGCCAAGCTATAAAAATCAGTGTGTCGCAGATTCCTCATAGGCTCATTATCTGAAATTACAACTCCTTGGCTCTGAAAAATCTTTGTAAGGATCATTCCATAGGGCAGACTTGACTTTCTTTTGCCTCCACAGTCTGCTATGTACCATAGTATCATACTGGGTAGGTTTATAGGTTTGCCTGTCACAATGGCATCCATTACAAAGATATCTCTTTCCGATACATAGTCAAATCTTCCGGTCTTAGGAAAGAGTATCCTACTGCAGATATTATGTAATAATCTCAGTTCTAATGTGAGTTGATTGGCAAATACCTCTTCAAATCCGACTACATCCCGATTTAATAACCTCGCAAGAGCGGGACTACTGGTCTTCTGAAGAAAAGGTTGCAGTGCCAGATAAAGGTAAATCCAACAGTCTAGAAAGAAGCTCAGCAGTAACAGAGAGCCTGTGACCTCTCACAATGCTAACAAGGCCGTGATCTCCTCTAGACAGATTCTTGTAGAATTCCTTTACCAGAGCGGGATAGGTCGGGCAATCTAGGGAACATATTTTCTCCCATCCCATCTCAATCAAATGTCTCCCAACAAGAAAACCCTCAGCTTCAAATAATTCAAATCTACCTTTCTACCCGTAGTGATAATCCTATCCGCTAATCTATCTACCTGTGTAGAAGCAGCAGCAGGTGAAGCAGTCGGAGTAGAAGAAGAAGAAGAATCAGAGCTGGGTGACGGCTCACGCACGGGACGCCTCACGGTTTTCCTAACGGCTCGCTTCCTCTTGACGCCGGCCGCACAAAGGTTGGAACCACGTGTTTTGGGGGCCATTTGTCGATTGGAAGAGCCAATAAGGGATTCTAGGAATTTTGGAGGGTTTGGAAGAGTTTTGAGAGAGTATTTTGAAGGATTGGAAATTTTGAAAAGAACGGCGAGTCGACTCTGCCCTAGATAAATCAACCTGGGACCACTTCGAGTCGGCTCGCGCAAATCCAGGGGTCGACTCCGGACAGACACAGAAAGTCATCCCGACTTGGAGTCGACTCGCGCCGAAGAGGGGTCGACCCGAGAGTTTCAGTCGAAACCAGGAGTCGACTCCGATACGCACCGAGTCGGCTCCGAGACCATTTCAGACCAAAAACATGAAATTTCTGAAATGTGTCCGGAATATGATCATAAAAATTGATAAAATAATCATTGAATATGAGTGAATCAATTAGATATGAATTCTAGATAAGATTTCCTTAAAGATCAAGATTTGAAGGAATCTTAGATAAAATTTCTTAGGGATTCAAATTTATTCTAATGGATCACAAATCCCTAACTCTCCTCTAAGATAACAAAATCTTTCTTCGCTTAACGGTTTAGTAAATATGTCAGCTAATTGTTCTTCAGTGTTAACATAATCAAGACATATTTCATTATTTGCTACATGTTCTCTTATAAAATGATATCTGATTTCTATGTGTTTAGTTCTTGAATGTTGAATTGGATTTTTAGTTAAATTAATTGCACTTGTGTTATCACATTTTATGGGAGTCTTATTAAGTGTGATACCATAGTCTTCAAGTTGTCGCTTAATCCATAGGATTTGCGCACAGCAACTTCCAGCTGCTACATATTCAGCTTCAGTAGTTGATAATGCAACTGAATTTTGCTTTTTGCTAAACCATGAGATTAAGTTACTTCCTAAGAATTGGCATGCACCACTTGTGCTTTTTCTATCTAACTTACATCCAGCATAATCAGAATCAGTGTATGCAATCAGATTTAATGTGGAGTCTCTAGAATACCATAAACCTACATTTTTTGTTCCACTTACATATCTTAGTATTCTTTTAACAGCGATTAAATGTGATTCTTTAGGTTCTGATTGAAATCTAGCACATAAACATACAGCAAACATAATGTCTGGTCTACTTGCGGTTAAATAAAGTAGGGATCCGATTATACCTCGATAATATTTCTGATCAACCTTCTTACCTTCTTCATCTTTGTCCAGCTTGCATGAAGGACTCATTGGTGTTCCGAGGGGTTTCATTGATTCCATACCAAACTTCTTTAGGATTTCTCTTGTGTATTTTGTTTGGTTGATGAAGATTCCCTCTTTGCTTTGTTTGATCTGGAGTCCAAGGAAGAAGTTGAGTTCTCCCATCATGCTCATCTCGAATTCTCCCTGCATCAACTTGGCAAATTCTTGACATAGAGAATCATTAGTAGCACCAAAAATAATGTCATCAACGTATATTTGTACTACAAGTAAATCTTTATTTTTTCTTTTCAAAAATAGTGTTTTATCAACATTACCTCTTGTAAAATCATTTTCTATTAAGAATTTACTTAACCTATCATACCAAGCTCTAGGTGCTTGTTTCAAACCATATAAAGCTTTGTGCAATTTAAAAACGTGATTTGTAAATTCGTGATCTTCAAAACCTGGTGGTTGTTCTACATACACCTCTTCATTTATAAATCCATTTAAAAATGCTTTTAACGTCCATTTGAAATAAGTTAAATTCATGTGACATGCAAATGCAAGTAATAGCCTAATGGCTTCTAATCTAGCTATGGTGCAAAGGTTTCATCAAAATCAATACCTTCTTCTTGATTATATCCTTTAGCAACCAATCTAGCCTTGTTTCTAATTACTATGCCATTTTCATCTAATTTATTTCTAAAAACCATTTTGATCCTATTACTGAATGATTTTTAGGTCTTTCAACTAGAGTCCATACATTATTTCTTGTAAATTGATTTAATTCTTCTTGCATTGCTAACATCCAATTATTATCTTTTTCAGCTTCTTCAATAGTTTTAGGTTCAATTTGTGATACAAATGCAAGATGATTACTTATATTTCTCATGTATGATCTAGTTCTTATTCCTTGAGATGGATCACCTATAATCAATTCCTTAGGGTGACTATGAGCATATCTCCAGTCTCTTGGAAGATCTATATCATTATGATCAATATTGACATCATCGTCCTTATGTGAATCATCATCTTTAGCTTCTTGCTCATGATCTGAAGATACTTCAATATTAAGTTTTTCAAGATCTTTTTCAATTATGTTTGTATCTTCCTCATCATCAAGCTTTTCAGAACTAGATGCTAAAGATTCATCAAAAACTACATGTATGGATTCTTCAACTACTAATGTTTTCTTGTTAAAGATTCTATATGCCTTACTAGTCGTTGAATATCCTAAGAATATTCCTTCATCAGATTTAGCATCAAATTTTAAATTATTTTTACCATTATTATGAATGAAACATTTACATCCAAATGCATGAAAGTATTTTATATTTGGTTTTCTTTCATTCCATAATTCATAAGGTGTTTTCTTTAATATTGGTCTTATTAGGGCTCGATTTAAGATGTAGCATGCTGTGTTAATAGCTTCCGCCCAAAAGTACTTTGGTAGGTTACTTTCGCATAGCATGGTACGGGCCATGTCTTCTAGAGTCCTATTTTTCCTTTCAACTACACCATTTTGCTGTGGAGTCCTAGGGGCTGAAAAGTTATGATTAATTCCATTTTCAGAACAAAAACTTTCAAATAAGTGATTTTCAAATTCAGTTCCATGATCACTTCTTAGAGATACTATGGTAGTGTTTTTCTCATTTGTAACTTTCATGAAGAATTTCAGGAATATTGAGAAAGTCTCATCTTTGTGAGCTAAAAACATTACCCAACTATATCTAGAATAATCATCTACAATCACTAGACCATATTTCTTTCCTCCTAGACTTGTGGTTCTAGTTGGTCCAAAAAGGTCCATGTGAAGTAGCTCTAAAGCCCTAGAAGTTGAAACAACATTTTTAGATTTGAAAGAACTTCTAGTTTGTTTTCCAAATTGACATGCATCACATATTTTATTATTTTCAAAAACTAGTTTAGGTAATCCTTTAACTAAATCCATTTTAATTAATTTTGAAATAAGGTGTGTGCTTGCATGACCTAATCTACGATGCCACAACCAACTAATTTCATTTATATTAGCATTGTCAGCAATTAAGCAATGATCACTCAAAGATAATTTTTCTAGATCAACCAAGTATACATTGCCATGTCTATAACCCGTAAATACAATGCTATTATCAATAGAATTAGTTACAGTGCATATAGAAGATTTAAATGAAACATTAAAGTTTTTATCACACAATTGGCTTATACTAATTAGATTATGCTTCAAACCATCAACATAAAGTACATTATCAATAAATGTAGATGGAGTTATGCGAACTTTACCAAGGCCCATAATTTGACCTTTACCGTTATCGCCAAACGTCACAACTCCACCTTTCTTTTCTTCTAGGGTGATGAATTCCTCTTTGTCACCCGTCATATGTCTTGAGCAGCCACTATCAAGGTACCACTTTTTCTTTGATCTTTTGGCTACAAGACATTCCTGCAACATAATTTAAACTTTATGTTTAGGTACCCAAGCTTTCTTGGGTCCTTCATGGTTAGTAGCAATAAAATTTTCCTTTCGGAACCCAAATTTTCTTTCTTTTAACATTTAACTTGTTGTTATTGTTTAATGTTTTACATTCAAATGATTTATGACCTTTTTCATTGCATTTAAAACAAGTTATATTTCTTTGATTGGCTTTTACAAAAATATTCTTTAAAGATTTTTGTTTCCTATACGTATTATAACCTAGGCCAGCTTTATCAAAAACAGCTTTTTGATTATCTAAAATCATGTTTAGTTTAGTTGAACTTAAGGTGAATTTCTCAACAATGTCTTTATATTTTATAACTTCTTTCTTTAATGAATCATTGTCTTTAACTTGCTGTTCTTTTTCTAAAGTTAAGGTTTCTAATTGATCTTTTAAATCTTTTGTTGAGTTTTTAGTTTCAGATATCAACAAAACTATTTCTTGATTAAAATTATCTCTTTCTTTGCTAAGTTCTTCTTTTTCATTAGTTAAGTTCTTAACTTCTAAAGCTAATTCATTTTTACTTTTAGCTAAGCTAATATTGTCATTTTCAAAATCTTATACTTCTTTTTCAAAGATTTAAAATCAATCATCAATTCATTGAAAGCCTTAAACATTTCATCAAATGTAAATTCATCATCGGGGGTTTCGGTACTTACCTCTTCGTTGTCGTCCGCCATGAAGCAAACATTAGCAACTTCTTTTTGTTCTTCTTCTTCGGAAGAAGACTCTTCACTGTCAGTCCAAGTTGCCATGTGGGTCTTTTTCTTTTTCTTGTAGGCCTTCTTAAGTAAAGGACAGTCATATCTAAAATGCCCTGGCTTTTTATATTCATAACATACTAAGGGCTCTTTCTCTTTGTCCTTTTCCTTTTTCTTATCCTTTTCTTTTTCTCCTTCCATTTTTGAAACAAATCTCTTTTTGTGGAAGGGCCTCCTTCTTTGCATAAACTTCTTGAATTTCCTTGCAAGGAGGGCTGTCTCATCATCATCATCCTCTTCATCATCGCTGCTGCTTACTTCCTTTTCCGCATCTTTGAGGGCGATGGTCTTCTTCTTTCTTGACTCATCCTCATTGACATGTTGTTTAACTTGAAGCTCATGAGTCATCAGCGAACCAAGAAGCTCTTCCAATGGTAGGATGTTCAGATCTTTGGCTTCTTGTATGGCGGTCACCTTGGCTTCCCAAGTCCTTGGAAGTGATCTAAGAATTTTGCGAACAAGCTCAGAGTTAGTATAAACTTTTCCAAGACTTTTTAAACCATTCACAATATCAGTGAATCTAGTGAACATGCATGTGATGGTTTCATTTTGTTCCATAGTAAATAATTCATATTTATGAACCAAAATGTTTATTTTGATTCTTTAACTTGGTTTGTTCCTTCATGTGTTATTTCCAACCTATCCCAAATTTCTTTTGCGGAATTACATGTTGAGATTCGGTTGAATTCATTAGAGTCTAAGGAACAATATAAAATGTTAATGTCTTTAGCATTTAATTGAGCCATTCTTCTATCATTATCATTCCAATCCCTTTCGGGCTTAGGAACAATAGTGCCATCTACTAAGTGTGTGGGTGTACTAGGTCCATTAATTATTACTCCACACAATTCATAGTCAGAAGCTTGAATGAATATCCTCATTCTAGCTTTCCAATATGAATAGTTGGTTCTATTAAATAAAGGAGGTCTATTCGTAGAATGACCTTCAGCAAAACATGAACCACTTTGTGTTGCCATAAGGATCTTTAGCCCTTGATCGTGAGATCAAATTCTAAATGAGCACTTGCTCTGATACCAATTATTGGCCCAGATGGCAACCCAAGAGGGGGGGTGAATTGGGTTCTTAAAAATTTAAGACTTTTTGAAATGTTTTAACTAGATTTACTCAAGATGTGCAGGTGAGTGAAATTAACTAAGAAGCAATGCACAAACAGAAATATAAGAGAGATAGAGTAAGAGACAAATGAGCACGGCAAACATAAGGTTTTATAGTGGTTCGGCGCAACCAGCACCTACGTCCACTCCCAAGATTCACTTGGGTCCACACTATAATCTCCTCGATTACAGTCGAGTTATTTTCCAAGCTCACAACTCAAACTTGTTGTTTTCCCGGGTGCACAACGAACCCAGCCGGTTTTACACGGGCTTACCAGCACAAAACCCTACACGTTATTTTAAACGGGGTCACAACGAACCCAAAACGTAAGCTATCCCAAGCTTACCACAAGGTACAACTACCTCCACTGATTCAATCCACTGATTGAATCAGCAACAATCAAATAACAGAGTTTAAATATAGAAATGCTCCCCTTGAGCAAATATACAAATCAAGTATAAAAAGGGTTAGAAAAGCCTGATAAGATTGCAGATGGTTGTGGCTTTGGCTTTCTTCCTTCTCCTCTTTAACTCCTCTTGAAGTATTGAATCAGGCCTCAGCAAGATTCTTGACCGTTTGAAAACTTTGGAGTTGAGATGAAGCTTTTTCTCCTTTTGTTGAATGTTGAAAATCCTTCGATTTGATCTTTGAAAAGCTTTTGGATTTTCTTTTGGCTCTTGTGGATTGATGATCTGGAGCAGACGAAACTTCCTCTTTGATTTCACTCCTTTTGAATCACTCTATTTTGAACTACAAGATTTTTCCAATAAAGCTCTGTTTTTTCCTTTTTTTGAAAGATATTCTTTTCTCTCTTTTTGATACTCAAATTCATTCACCGATTTGAAAAGAGCTCCTCTATTTATAGATTCTGCAAAAATATATCTGTTAGAGATAAGGAAAAATAGCCGTTAATCAAAAAACTAACCGTTGAAGCTGAGTTGGCATCCGTAAAAATTTTGCCCAGATTTGCTGGAGTCGACTCATGCTTTTCCCGAGTCGGCTCGAGCTCGTCTCACCAAAAATAGAAATGTTTATAAAGGTTAGGGGTCGACTCACCAAAAGTAAAGTGTCGACTCCTGAAAGTCGGGAGTCGACTCGCGAAAGGCTTGGGGTTGACTCGCGAAGTGCTCAGAAAAATACTCTTCTGGTGTCTGAGCAGAGTCGACTCGCATAGTCAAGGAGTCGGCTCGACAGAATCAGGGGTCGACTCGACAAATTTCATGGGTCGACTCGACACAGATGCACATTTCTGTACACTGAGCGGAGTCGACTCTGAAACTCAAGAGTCGGCTCCGGAACGTATCAAAAATCAGAAACTTTTCTGATTGACATTAAAATCGTTCCAGATTCATTTTAATTCATTGTTTTGACTTGAATTCAATAAAATTGACATTAAGAATTGATTCAAGAACTATTCCAAAAACTCATTGAATGAAACATGAATTATAAAATTTCTTTTTGAAAGTTTAAACATTGAGCTAAAAGTTACTTTCAAAATTGATTAAAGTCAAACTTTATTGATTGTTCAAACTAAATTAGTTGCTCATTTAAATAAACTCATTATATCTTTTAATGAACTCAAAGGCTTTTAGTAATCATCAAAATCAAAAGGATTGGTTCATATAATTTTTCAATAATCTTCCAACAATAAAATATTAAAATATAATAAAAATTATGATAATTGAAAGTTTAAGAATCAAAAAAATTGAATAAACATTTAAAGGTTAAAAATATATTTTAATCTTAAAAAAATTAAATCTAGTATCTTCTACTTATATATAAATACTTTGATTTAAGGATATATTTTGAGGTATTTTGAAATTTTTTAATAGATTTGATTTAGTTTATGAATTTGATTTAGGGGTATTTTAAAAATTTGATGTTATATGACTTGTAATCTGTTTGTTATACCAAACACATCAATCAATATTACTATAACATTACATGTGCATGCCAAATACAATAATCAACATTACTGGCAATCCATCTTGTAGGTAATCCATATTACCATTCAGGATTGCTGGCAATGCATCAAACGCAACCTAAGGATTTTATTGACGTGGTCATCAACACCTAACCATGAACGATTACCGTACGATTCAATCCCTTCATCATATATCTCAGATCAATCAGTGGTATGGAATGTGTCAACCATGTAATTAATCTTTGTTTACTTGATCTCAGAAAAATTGACTCATATGAATTAGAACTTCGAAACCATTTTGAATTCCAACTCAACCTTGCAGGATTTAACAGTCAATTCAATCCATCAAGTGACCGTGGGATATAACCCTTTCTATCAAGGAAAATGAATCCTGCCTTGATCAAACACCACCTTCATGTACTTCATATCATACCCAATCGATACCATATTTGCCACCCATGGCTAGAGCAACGTTTGCATATCATCAAAGCATGACATTCCACATAGAGGTGCAATGAAAATCTCAAGTCAAAGGATCACTCACACCACCGTCATTAGAGTCAACAATCGACACTATATAGCATATCGATATGGGATCTCTATGCGGGTCATCCAATGCATCGTTACAATAATGAGCATCCATGCACCTATCCAAGTATCTTCATACTTCAGCTTGTGAAATCAGCTGCTCACCCCAAGGGAGAAGATATGTAATACATGCTAGTCTCAACAGCGTTTGATAGTGCCCAGTCATATCTACGCATCGACTAGAAAATTTAAAGAATCAAACCATAATCTGCAATTTTGGATCTCACAATTTGCAATCTCTATTACAAATTCCATATGCACAGTTCACATTCTTTTGGACTTTATCTTACAGGTAAAATATATCTAATATATATAATTAAACCTTGATAGATAAAGAAACCAATAAATTTGATTTGCATTCATAAAGAAATGTGTACAAACTAACATCTAATCCGATTGGATCTAGGGCATACACTAACACCAACGCAACTGGTTCTGGTGCGGGATTGGTCCTTACTAGCTCGAAAGGAACCATGTTTGAATATGCCATCCGCTTCACCTTTTCGGTCTCCAACAATAAGGCCGAGTCTAAAGCTCTACTTGTCGGGCTTTAAATTGCCCAGAATTTGAAGGTCAAGAGGCTGAATATCTATACCAACTCTCAGCTAGTGGCTGGACATATGTGAAGAGAATTTGAGGCCCAGGAACCGAATATGGTTCAATATCTGCAGAGGGTACGCAAGCTATGACTCGACTTTTCTGAGCTTGAAATCATTCAAGTTTCAAGGACAAAAAATGCTCGTGCAAACCTTCTCTCAAGACTGGCCACCACCAACTTTATGAATATGGAACAGAAGTTCCACCTTGAAGTCCTGGAGAAGCCTAGCATAGCGGACACCAATTCTATGATGCAACTCGAAACTGAGCCATCATGGATTGATCCTATCTTAGCATACCTCAGAGATGGGTCTTTTTCTGCGGGTATAAAGAAGCTAAAAGGATGAAGATGCATGCCTCCCACTATATCCTACACGATAGACAGCTCTACAAGCGCTCCTTCTCCATGCTACTACTCAAGTATCTCAAACCATCAGAGGTCAACTATGCCCTATGAGAGGTCTATGAAGGCATCTGCGGCAATCACCTAGGATGCCAGGCCCTTTACCATAAAGTGCTACGACAAGGATACTATTGGCCCACCATGCTGAGAGATTCGAATGACTTTGTCCGAACATGTGACTCATATTAGCATCATTCGAACATCTAAAGGCTTCTATCAATGCTCTTGATGCCCATCACAGCTGCCTGACCCTTCACAAAGTGGAAAATGGACATTCTTGGTCTGTTTCCTCCTACCATCGAATAAAAAAATTTCTATTTGTGGCCATCGATTACTTCACTAAGTAAATCGAAGCTGAAGCAATTGCCCAGATCACCAAGGTTCGAGCCAAGGACTTCATCTGGCGGTCAATCATCTATCGATTCAGCCTCCTACATACTATCATTACCGATAATAGTTAGCAGTTTGGCAACATAAAGTTTCGGGGGTTCTGCGAAGATTATGGCATTAACCATCAGTTCGCCTCAGTGGGGCACCCGTAGACAAACAGTGAGGCGGAGGTAGCCAACCAAACATTGCTACAAGGGCTAAAGGCCTAGTTGAATAGAGCTCACGATAGATGGGCATACGAGCTTCACCATATCCTTTGGACCTACCAAACAACACAAAGAATTTCAACTGATGAAACTCTCTCTGTTCAGGATGACCTTCGGCACTAAAACCGTCATTCCTGTTGAGGTCGGCCTACCCTCGCCCAAAGTTGAAAGCTATTCCGAAGTAGCAAACGACAAAGAGCTGCAGGCTAACCTCGACCTTATCGAAGAAGTTAAAGAAAAGGCTCAAATTAGGATGGCTGTATACCAATAGTGCGTAGCCTATTACTACTCTTCCTGAGTAAAAGGGAAGCTCTTCCTTTAAGATGACCTAGTGCTCTACAAAGCTTCAGTCTCTAAGCCAATGGAGCAAAGAAAACTACCAAGTAGCAGAGGTCATTAGACCCGACACCTACAGACTTCAAGACCTTAACAAAAAAGCCATCCCTAGGATATAAAACTCGGATAACTTTTGGGTATACTATCAGTGAAGTATTCCTCAACTAAACTACCTTATTCGTTGTAATGGACTTCTCCATATCTAAATGTCTTTTCTTCGAATACCATCTTTTTCTAAGATATCAATGAGAATCAAGTTTCCCTCTTATCATCAACCCATTCATCCGAGGGCCTCAGGTCGCTAACCCTCTCCACCGAGGAATCCTCTCGAGCCTCAGCATTCCTCTCGGCCTCTCTCTGCTCTTATGGGAGAGGTTCCTTCGCAGATGCAGGGATAGGAGGGCCACTCACGGCAATGGCAGCCTCCAGCCCCTTGGTCTCCGCTATCCTCTTTATTCTTCGATGCTCTTGATGCTCCTCAGGGGTCTACAGCTATAGGGGGAAGGGCATCTGGATTATAGACGACCTTATTGTACTCCAAGGTTACCGGAAGGTCCTCACTTTTTCAAAACCTGTCCTCCAAATAATTTGACTCCATCTCCTTTTCGGCTGGTGCTTCATTTATTACCTCCATTGGTGCCATCTAATTTGGCACCAGGACCAAGGCGAGGTTTAGTTCTGAGCCTTCCTCACCACCCTCTCTCAGAGGGCTCATGAAGCCAAGTGTCACCTTCCTCCTTGCGGAGCTTGGTGGCTTGAGAGAGGGTGGCAAGGAAGACTCGGAGCCAAGCCTCACTTTTTCTTAGAGGGGCTCGGCAAGGCCGTTTCTCATCCTTTTCTTGCTCGAGCTTCCCTTTAGCATCTCCATCATTCGGGCTCAAAGGTTTGACTTGGCCTCTGAAGACAAAAAACACTCAAACAGTCAGTTATACACAAGCATACGAAATTGAAGCTTAATAGACTGAAGATTAAACTTACCACGAGGGTCAATGTTGCTGAGGCCAGCGTTAAAAAGTGCATCTTCGGCCAAAAGAACTTTAACTAAGAGTGCCTTACCACTGGATAGAGTTTTGAGGTCATCGATCTCCTACCTCGACAATCGAGGAGCTTTGTTTAGGTCCTTAGAAAATTTTTCCTATGATCAAAGGAAGAGGTACCCACCGCTCCAATGGACGATGAAAAAATGGGGCTTCCATCCTTTTATTGAGGATGAAACCCCCAAGACCTTCTTGAAGGTCCTTCAAGGTCCGATGAGGGCTAGAAGGAGTTTTTAGAGAAGACAATGTTGTGGCATGCCCAAAACAGAGGCACCATGGCTGTCAGCCTGTCACCCCTATAAACTGACACATGGAGATGAACTCCATGATAATCCGCCAACTATTCGGAGCCACTACCAAGGGGCAGATGCCGTAAAACTTCATGACTCCCTCGATGATTGGATGAAGAGGAAGGTGGACACCCGCCTTGAAGCACTCCTCATAGAAAAAGGTTTCGGACTCTAGTTCATCTGACACCCTCTGCCCAGGACCCAGCACTCATAGATCATAGTCATCAAAAATCCAATATTCACAGCGGATTCTCTCCAAATCCATCGGAGTCATCATCAAGGCGGTGCGAGTTGGGTGCTTCATGTCTTTAGAGCGAATGAATACAGCTGGCTATAATACTCTTCCACTAGGGACACTTAATCTCAAAAGAGAGAACAATGCCAAGGGCTTGCAAAGACGTGACTGGGAAAGACATCGGTCTCCCCTTTTTAAATGGCTACACGAAAGGATATGATATCATTAGCGAGAAACCTTAGGGGCCGCGGGCCTACGGTTCAAGTGCCGTGATCTTCGGCTCTACCATGTGTTGTCCCACTAGCCACCTTTGATCAAAATTTGAAAAGGCTCCTCTCATTTCATGGGCTGAAATGATAGCATAGTGGCTTAGCATTTATCGCATCATCATGTCGCGTCTCTTCGGATTCAGCTTTTGCCAAAAAATTCGGCCATCAGGACTCTACTCCCTCCCTAAGTTTGAATGTAAACTTTGGATTAGGGAGTGGGGGGCAAGTGATGCGGGGTAAAAAAGTCTCTGCATAAATCGGCTAATATGGGCAGACGAACCAGGTCCACCTTTGGGTTACGGCCGACCTTTATGAGCCAAAGGATGCTGACCTACTACCTCAGTATCTCTATCCGAGTCTTGCTAGACCAAACCTCGGCTGACCGACCTTCAGCTTTGTCGAGTCTCACCCCCGAGCCAAAGCAACCGAACCTCAATGGTCGAAAGTCACCCGACCGACCCTTCCCTTTGTCGACCTTCGGCCCGCGCCGCGCCGAACATTCTAGCCATCATATTGCTAGAATTACAAGAATTTCGAAACTCCTTCCCAAAGTGGTCCTCCATAAATGGAAATGGAAGCCAGATATGGCTCTCCCTTTTCATGATTTATGGGATCACAAATCCTTTTGATAAGATACACATCAAAATTGGCCTTATCATCCTCCAACTTTCACAACTGCTCTTTGAAAATCAAGTAATGGCTTACCGTATTTGTTTCTTTAAATATCAAACCCCAAGAGCCTTCGGGGCAAAGAGCAAGAGATCACAATCACTCTATGAGAATCTCTCTTTCTTTTCCCTTCTTCTCTACAGAACCTTCTTTTAACGCCGAGCAATTTTTTTTCTTTGCGAGCCATTTTAGAATCAAAATGCTCGCCCATTTTTTTTAAAAGTGCTCGCCCGTTTTTAAAGTCAAAATGCTCACCCGGTTTTTAAGAGCGCTCGCCTGGCTGCTTTGAAAAAGAAAAGCCTAGCTGTTTTTTTTTTAAAAAAATGCCCGGCCGTTTAAAAAATAAATAAATAAATAAAATAAAATAAAATCTATAAATAGACTTACAAAGCATGAAAATTTTGTAACAACAACAACTTTGTATTTTCTTGCTATTTTTTTTTAAGATTGCTGATCGGCGTCCTGTTGAGATCGTGCCACCAACGGATGTTGGAGTTTTAGCTTCCGGGTTTTACCTTGGAGGAGATCTATGATTCAATTTTTCTTCGCACGAGAAGGGGACCAAATCTCCTTTAGGACAGTGGTTTAAACCACCTCCCAGGCCTGACTCTTTAACTTACTCTTATTTCTTTTCACTGAATATCATCTGCCACACACCACAAATATTATTTTCTAAAATATATATTTAATATATATATGTGTGTGTGTGTGTGTGTGAATACTTATATATTCCTAGTTGCAAGCACATAGAAATCATTTTCAATAACAATCTAAAGGAGATTTGTTACAAATTAATTATAATTTATTTGCATTGCATATTTAATATATATATAAATTTCTTTCACTTATAACAGAATATCTGATTCTCTTATTGTTCTCTTGTTGTGTGCAAAAAAAATGTTTGAATTATTCAAATAATTTTGTAGCAAAGTCATTTTCATTTTTTAGATCTTCCTCTCTGAACCTAGCTTGGAGCATATGGCAACCCTTAGGGATGACATCATTAGTCTTAGACCGAAAAAATTTGATGGATCCCATTTTAGGAGGTGGCAAAGCCAAATAAAGTTTTGGCTAACTACCTTAGGTCTTGGTCAGTTATTGACAAGTCTACCAGTTCCTCGAGTACAATGTCAACTACTACCCCTGAAGAGGATTATCTATGTAAAGGTATAATCCTTAGTGCCATATCCGACTCACTCTATGACATTTACTTATCGCTAAGAATTTGAAGGAATTATAGGATAACCTTGAGTCTGAATATGGACTTGATGATACTGGAGTAGAACAATTCAACACCGCATCATTCCTTAGATTCAATATGGTAGATGACACACCTATTAATGACCAAATTCATAAATTCCAAGAATACCTTATGAAACTTCAAGCTAATGAAGGCAAATTCTCTGAAGGTTTTAAAGTTTCCAGCCTCCTATATAAAATGCCTCCTTCTTGGAATGGCTTTGTCAAAAGTCAGCTTCAAAAACAAGGAGAGCTAACTTTGGCTCAACTTCTAAACTCAATCAGGATAGAAGACCAACATAGGTCTAAAACCCTTCAAATAAAACTCCAAGTGTCCAAGCCAATCTAACCAAATAACAGCAGACCAACAGCAATTCTAAATGAAGGTCAAAGCCTAAATTTTGATCGAACCTCCAAAAACAATCAAGCCAACCCTACCATCCTAAACCAAATAAGTTCAAACCCAAGGGTGAAACCTTTAAAACCCACAATACTAGACCTAGCTACCAAGGTCCAAGTAAAAGATTTTGTTTCGTGTGTGGAAGGACAAATCATCTTGCGAGAGACTGCTTTTATCGAAAAATGGAGCCCTTTCACAAACCTTCTGCTTCCTTCGGACCCCAAGCTCACATAGTTGAAGGTCAAGATGATTCCATCCTTAAGTTAGTGAACTTGAACCCTGAAATAAATCTTACTTCTTCCAACCTTGATTGGTGGTTGGATTCAGGAGCTAATGTTAATATTTGTGTTGATCGCTCCTGGTTCACTACTTTTCAAGACTCAAGTGGAGGCAGTGTGACTCTAGAGAACAATACAGCCGCCAGGATCGAGGGACAAGGTCGAGTGAACCTGAAAATGTCATCAGGAAAAGTTCTCACCTTGACGGATATGCTTTATGTTCCTGATCTTAGGAAGAACCTAGTCAACGGGTCTCAGCTAGTTCAGAGAGGATACAAAATTGTTCTTGATTATAATAAAGTTGTACTAACTAAGAATAATGCCTTTATAGGAAAAGGATATGTAAGTGAAAGCTTATTTAAACTGAATATAATAAATCCTTTTATTAATAAAGCTGAGAATCAAACCTATCTTATGAATAAGTCTAATCAAAATCTGTGGCATGCCAAGTTGGGTCATGTGCACCTAAGAAAGGTCGAACACATGATGAATTTTAAACTAATTCCTAAATCGAATCTAGATATATCTAAATGCCAAATATGTGCTAAATCTAAACAACCAAGAAAGCCATTTAAATCAGTTAAAAGAAATTCGTCAATCTTGGAGTTAACACATAGTGATGTTTGTGACTCAACTAATACTGCAACTCGTGGTGGCAATAGGTACTTAGTGACCTTCATAGATGATTTTTCTAGATATTGTTACTGTTATCTAATTAAATCTAAAAATAAAACCTTCAATAAATTTAAAATTTATAAGAGTGAGGTAGAAAATCAACAAGAAAGGAACATTAAAATTCTTAGATCTGGTAGAGGAGGGGAGTATACCTCGAATGAATTTTCTCAGTTCTGTCAAGAACATGGGATAATTCATCAACTAATTGCTCCTTACTTTCCACAGTCCAACGTGTAGATGAGCGTAAGAACAGTACCCTTATGGATATGATAAATTCTATGCTCATTAGTTCTGGATTACCTGAGAACTTGTGGGGAAAAGCTCTTCTATCTTCTTATTTCATCCTAAATAGAATACATGCTAAGGATAGTGGTAAGACTCTCTATGAACTTTGGAAAGAAAAAAACCCTAACCTAGACTTTCTCAAAGTGTGGGGGTGTCTAGCTAAGGTTAATATTCCTGAATCCAAAAAGAGAAAACTAGGATCCAAAACCTTAGATGATGTATTTATAGGCTATGCCCAAAATAGTAATGCCTACATATTTTTAGTAATAAAATCAGAGATTAATGACATATCTGATAACACAATCTTAGAAGCTAGAGATGCCTCCTTCTTTGAAGATATAGTTCCATTCAAGACTAAAATCTCTCGACCCCTGGAATTTGAACCATCGTCCTCTAAAACCATAGAACTGTTGGCCCAGATGGCAACCCAAGAGGAGGGGAGGGGTGAATTGGGTTCTTAAAAATTTAACCTTTTAAAAACTATGTGCTTTGGAATATATAAGATTAAATGCAGGATAAATATTAAGCACAAATAAAGAGATAGAGTGAGAGTCAAAACACGGCAAACACAAGAAATTTATAGTGGTTCGGTGTATCCAACACCTACGTCTACTCCCAAGTATCTCTTGAGTCCACACTATAATCTACTTGATTACAGCCGAGTTGTTTTACAAGCTCACAACTCAAAACTTGTTGTTTCCCCCGGGATCACAACGAACCCAGCTGGTTTTTCGGGCTCACCAGCACAAAACCCAAACCCAAGCTAATATAGCTTGTTCCCGAGGTAAACTACCTCAACTAATTCAATCCCCCTGATTGAATTAGTAAATACCAAATTAATTTAAGGTTTACAACAATGCAAAGCTCCTTAAATGAGCAAATGAGCAATATAAGTAAACAAAGATTTAGAAAAGCCTGTTTGAAGCGAATTTGATATGAGATTTTCATCTTTTCCTCTTCTCCTTTGAAATGTTGAATCAGGCCTCAGCTCAGATTCTTCACAAAGATTGCAGTTGAGAAGTTAGGAAAATCAGGGCTTTTGCTCTCTTTTTCTTCACTTGGAAAATCCTTCGATTTTGAAATTGAATCACTTGGATTTCTCTTGAATCTCTCTCAGAAGATAGACGTGGATTCGAAGATTTCTCTTTGAAAATTTCTCTCATTTTTTTGGTTTTTCTTTTTATTTTTCTATATCTTTTAACCGGACGGTTTCTCCCTTTTTATAGAATTCTTAATCCAGGTTTTAGGTGGGAAATATAGCCGTTGGAGATGTTTGGATTCTTCTGCACACAAAGAAAATAGCCGTTAGAGGTTAGGTGAAAAGAAATCTTACCGTTGAAGTACGTTCTGACAGATAAAAAATTTGTTCCTGACAGGTTGGAGTCGGCTCCAACTTTTCAGGTGTCGGCTCCAAGTCGGGTGTTCAAAAATAGTAAAGAAAAAGATGTTGGGGAGTTGGCTCCAAAAAAGGTAAGTGTTGGCTCGTCGCTTTCGAGAGTTGTCTTCGGAAAATTGTGAGTGTCGACTCGGAATGGTCCATAAAATATGCTCTCTGTTCTCAGGTTAGAGTCGGCTCCAGAAACTCAGGTGTTAGCTCCCGAAATCTTGGGTGTGGCGGCTCTAGAAACTGAAACAGAATGCAGTTCTCTGTATCTCAGGTTGGAGTCGGCTCCGAAACCTTGGGTGTCGACTCCGGACCGTGCCAAAATCCCAGAAACTTTCTGATACACCTTGGGGTCGGCTCCTTACCATTTGGGTGTCGACTCCAGACTCTGAACTTTGAAAATTTCTTTTAAAACATTGATTCAAAACATGTTTCTTTGTCCTTTTGATTGATCAAACATTTTAAATCCTTGAAACACTTGTTAAATCAATTAGAAACCAAATGAATATACTCATGTCTTTTATTAATCATCAAAATCAATAATTGGATCAACAATCTCCCCCTTTTGATGATTATAAAAACATTGAGTATATGCATGAGTAAACAATAAGATTTTCACTTCAAATTTCTCAAATATTTATTCCTCACGGTAAACTCCCCTGAATGAGGTAGCTCCTCCTATGATACTCAATTTAACATATGTTCTTCCTTTTAACAGTAAACTTTTAATGTTTGATACCAATTAAACAATTATATCTATTGTAACATCTATTCATCCTTTCAATGCATATATAGAATTGAAAATACAATTGCTTCTCCTTATGTGCAATTAATTAGATACCAATAAATTAAGCTTATTTGATCCAATGCATATACAAAAGCTAAATACTTCTCATTTTATACTTCTCCCCTTTTTTTTACTTTCAATGCATATACTATTATCAAATACTTTTACTTCTCCCCCTTTTTTATAATCAATAAAAAGGTCAAAAAGTTTCAAGTGAAATGACAAAATTGATAGTTACTTCAAAGATCAAATGACATTCATTAAGTATCAAATAAGTTCATTACATCAAGAAGTTAAACATTACATTATTTTGCAAAAAGAAACTTCATTGCATTAAAACTTCAAACTAAACTTCATTACATCAGAACAGTAAATCAACATCAAACTGACTAAACATTAGCTTTTAATAACATCAAAGAAACTTCATTACAAGATAATCAAAAATTAGTTCTAATGCGTCTTTGCAGTTCTTCTACTATTCTTGCCATTCCTTCACTCTGAGTCTTGACAAAAGCCTTCAGTCTTTCATCAACAAATGTACATGCAGATGTAATCTTATCCTGAAGCTCAACATTACATTTGGAATAAGTCTCTGAGTCTCCACCAATGTCTTTAAGTTTATCAAAAATGTTCTTGAGATCATTCTTTAAGGATTCAGCGGAGGCTCCAAGTGTAGATTCAATTATTCTAACTCTTTCATCCAAAGAATAGAGAGTCTCTCTCAAGTTCATGAACTGGCTATCTAACTCAGATTTCATCTCTTCCTTGTGAATAGCAAAAATACCTCTAAGCTGTTCTAACTGAGTATCTGAAAAACCAACAGATGACTGAACAAAAGCAGAAGGAACTGGTGGAGCTGGAGGTACATCCTGACTGGGCTCTGATGAGCTGTGTCTCATAGATGGTCCTGCCTCAGAAGGGCCAGGCACATTAGTCTCAGCAACCCTATCGCCAGTATGACCTTTTCTCTCCCATTTACCATCTACTTTTACAAATCCCATCATGTGCACAGTGGCTAAGTTGTAGTAGTAGTGTGCCTTAGGTTCTTCGAAGGCTCATTTTCAGAAATAGCTACTCCTTGACTCCTAAAAACCAAGGTTAGGATCATTCCATAAGGTAGTGAAGATCTCTTCTTGCCCCCAGCCTCAGCCATATACCATATCATCATCCCAGCAAGATTTATAGGCTGACCCGTCAAGATACTGTCCATAACAACAATGTCTCGCTCTGAGACATACTCAAAACGGCCAGTCTTGGGAAATAGAATCCTACTGCAGATGTTATGTAACAACCTAAGCTCAAGTGGCAATTGGTTTGCCCTAACCTCTTCAAATTCAGTTATTTCTCTTCCTAACATCCTTGACAAAGCAGCTGATCTCTCACTATGAATATTTGCAACAAATCCAGTGACAGGAATACTTAACAGATTTCCTAAAATTTGGAAAGTAAGATGAATTCTCTTTCCTCTAACAGAACTAACAATCCCACCGTCTCCTCTAGCTAAATTCAGATAAAATTCTTTAACAAGTGCTGGATAAGTAGGTACATCCAAAGAGCAGACTTTATCCCAACCGAGTTCTTTAATTTGTCTTCCAATGTCAAAACCTTCGGCATCAAAGAAATCAAAATCAACTTTTCTACCCATGGTAATAACTCGCCCAGCTAGAGTATCTACCTGTGGAGATGAGGGGCCAGGATTATCTGATGGTGTAGAAGAAGAATCATCACTCAAGTGGGTTCACGGACGGGACGTCTCGCCGTACACTTTCTCGTAGGGGAGCATCAAAGACCGATCCCCTACACTTAGGTGCCATAGAAATCTTAGGAATGATTGATTTAGGGAGTATTTGGCTTCGGGAGGTTTTGAGAGGGTTTGGAAAAGATTTGGAAAGGGTTTGGAGAAGATAGAAATCGCGAGGTGTCGACTCTGCCCTAATAAAGTCAATTTGGGACCACCAGGTGTCGACTCCCGCAAAGTCGGGTGTCGACTCCAAGTCGCTAACACAGTTAGCGCCCGAACTGGAGTCGGCTCCACTTAAGCGAGTGTCGGCTCCAAGGTCAAGGACTGAGAGCGATACAGAAGAGGTGTCGACTCCTCAAATTGAGGTGTCGACTCCACTGACAGTTTCAGAGAAAAATAAATGAGTTTCAAACTGCCGAAACTTGTCAAAATAAAATCAATAAATTTTTAAAAAATCTTTCGAATGTGGAGAATCAGATTGCTCAAATGACTAGATAAATTGTCCTTAAAATTATGAAAATCTCAAGAAATTGATAGAAGTCTAGATAGTCATTCCTTAAGGGTTTCAAAATTATTCCAAAGGATCACAAATTCCTAATTCACCTCTAAGATAACAAAATCTCTCTTCACTCAAGGGTTTTGTAAATATGTCAGCTAATTGTTCTTCAGTATTAACATAATCAAGGCAAATTTCATTGTTAGCTACATGTTCTCTTATAAAATGATATCTAATTTCAATGTGTTTAGTTCTTGAATGTTGGATTGGATTCTTAGTTAAATTTATTGCACTTGTATTATCATATCTAATAGAAGTTTTATCGAGTGTTATGCCATAATCTTCAAGTTGTCGCTTAATCCAAAGGATTTGAGCACAGCAACTTCCAGCTGCAACATATTCTGCTTTAGCAGTGGATAATGCAACCGAATTTTGTTTTTGCTAAACCAAGAGATTAAGTTACTTCTAAAATTGACATGCACCACTTGTACTTTTTCTATCTAGTTTACATCCAGCATAGTCAGAGTCAGAATATGCAATTAAGTTTAGTGTTGAGTCTCTAGAATACCATAATCCTACATTTTTAGTTCCACTTAGATATCTTAAAATTCTTTTCACTGCAATTAAGTGAGATTCTTTAGGTTCTGATTGAAATCTAGCACATAGACAAACAGCAAACATGATATCTGGTCTACTAGCTGTTAAGTAAAGTAGAGATCCGATCATACCTCTATAGTATTTTTGATATACCTTCTTACCATCTTCATCTTTGTCTAATTTGCATGAAGGACTCATAGGTGTTCCAAGGGTTTGATTGACTCCATTCCAAACTTCTTGAAAAGTTCCTTTGTGTACTTGCTTGGTTGATGAAAATCCCCTCTTTGCTTTGCTTGATTTGAAGTCCTAGGAAGAAGTTGAGTTCTCCCATCATGCTCATTTTGAATTCACCCTGCATTAACTTAGCAAATTCTTGACACAAGAGATTGTTAGTAGCACCGAATACAATATCATCTACATATATTTGTACTACTAATAAATCTTTGTCTTTCCTTTTCAAAAATAAGGTTTGTACATTTCCTCTAGTAAAATCATTTTCAATCAGAAATTTGTTTAACCTATCATACCAAGCTCTAGGTGCTTGTTTTAAACCATATAGTGCTTTGTGCAATTTAAAAACATGATTTGGAAATTCATGATCCTCAAAACTAGGTGGTTGTTCCACAAATACTTCCTCATTTATAAAACCATTTAAAAATGCACTTTTAACATCCATTTGAAATAAATTTATGTTCATATGACATGCAAATGCAAGTAGTAATCTAATTGCTTCTAATCTAGCTACAGGTGCAAAAGTTTCATCAAAATCAATTCCTTCTTCTTGATTATATCCTTTTGCAACTAATCTAGCTTTATTTCTAATTACTATGCCATTTTCATCCAATTTATTTCTAAATACCCATTTGGATCCTATAACTGAATGACCTTTAGGTCTATCAACTAAGGACCATACATTATTCCTAGTGAATTGATTTAATTCTTCTTGCATAGCTAGCATCTAATGACTATCTTTTTCAACTTCTTCAATAGTTTTAGGTTCAATTTGAGATACAAATGCAAGATGATTATTGATATTCCTCATAGATGACCTAGTTCTTACTCCTTGAGATGGATCACCAATAATCAATTCCTTTGGATGACCATAGGCATATCTCCAATCTCTAGGAAGATCTACTTCATTATGATTAGTATCAATATCATCAATCCTAGGTGAATCATCATCTTTAGTTTCTTGTTCATGATCTGAAGATACATCTATATTTAATTTTTCAATATCTCTTTTAGTATATTTGTATCTTCCTCATCATCAAATTTTTGTGAACTTGATGCTAAAGACTCATCAAAAGCTACATGAATAGATTCTTCTACAATTAGGGATTTCTTATTGAATACTCTATAGGCTTTACTAGTTGTTGAATATCCTAAGAAAATACCTTCATCTGATTTTGCATCAAATTTACCAAGATTATCTTTTCCATTATTATGAATAAAACATTTACAGCCAAATACATGAAAATAACCTATCTTTGGTTTTCTATTATTCCATAATTCATAAGGTGTTTTCTTAAGGATTGGCCTAATTAGGGCTCTATTAAGAATGTAACATGCCGTGTTTATAGCTTCCGCCCAGAAGTACTTTGGTAGGTTGCTTTCACATAGCATGGTACGGGCCATATCTTCTAAAGTCCTATTTTTTCTTTCTACAACTCCATTTTGTTATGGTGTCCTAGGTGCAGAAAAATTATGATGAATGTCATGTTCTGTACAGAAATTTTCAAATAAGTGATTTTCAAATTCAGTGCCATGATCACTTCTAAGAGACACTATAGTGTATTTTTCTCATTAGTGACTTTCTTGAAAAATTTCAGAAATATTGAGAAAGTCTCATCCTTATGAGCCAGAAATACCCAAGTGTATCTAGAATAATCATCTACTATCACAAGACCATATTTCTTTCCTCCTAGACTAGTGGTTCTAGTAGGTCCAAAAAGGTCCATATGAAGTAGCTCCAAAGGCCTAGAAGTGGAAACTATATTTTTGATTTGAAAGAATTTCTAGTTTGTTTGCCTAATTGAAAAGCATCATAAATTCTATTATTTTCAAAATCTAGCTTTGGAAGATCCGTAACTAAATCCATTTTAATTAATTTTAAAATTAGGTGTGTGCTTGCATGGCCTAATCTACGATGCCATAACCATCCAATCTCATTTTCATTAGCATTGTTAGCTACTAAGCAATGATTACTAGTAGACAAATTGTCTAAATCATTAAGTATGCATTGTCATTTCTATTACCAACAAATACAATGCTATTGTCAATGGGATTAGAAACAGTGCAGATAGAAGCTTCAAATGAAACTTTGAAACCTTTATCACACAATTGGCTAATACTAATTAAATTATGTTTTAAGCCATCTACATATAAAACATTTTCTATAAAAGTAAAAGGAATTATCTGAATTTTATCAAATCCTAATTTGGCCTTTACCATAGTCTCCAAATGTGACAACTCCTCCTCTTTTATCTTCAAGGGTGATGAATTGCTCCTTGTCACCCGTCATGTGCCTTGAGCAGCCACTATCAAGATACCACTTTCATTTTGATCTTTTAGCCGCAAGACACTCCTGTAAGGTAATCAAACTTTATGTTTAGGTACCCAAGCTTTCTTGGATCCTTCATGGTTAGTAGCAACAAAGATTGTTCCTTTCAGAACCCATATTTTCTTTCCTTTAATACTTAAATTCTTATTAAGTTTTCTAAGATTGCATTCATATGCTTTATGTCCTTTCTTGTTACAGCAATAACATGAAAAATCATTCTTATCATGTTTTTTCTAAAAAAGTTTTTAACAGACTTTTGTTTCTTATTAGATCTATAACCTAGTCCAGCCTTATCAAATACAACTCTTTGATTACTCAATAACAAATTAAGTTTTTCTGAACTATATGTAAATTTATCAACTATGTTTTTATATTTATCAACTTCTTTATTTAATTTAACATTTTTATTAGAAATTAACTCTTTATCTTTTAGCAGATTTTTATTTTTAGATTTTAGTTTTTCAATTTCATGAGTTAGTTTATCCTTCTCTTTGGCAAGATTTAAATTATCATTTTTTAAAGATTTATTCTTCTTTTTCAAAACTTTAAAATCACTGACTAACTCATTAAATGCATCATATAATTCTTCAAAAGTAAAATCATCACAAGGTGTTTCAGAACTTACCTCATTGTCGTCGTTTGCCATAAAGCAAATGTTGGCAACTTCTTTTGTTCCTCCTCGGATGAGATTCATCACTTTCACTCCATGTTGCAACATATGCCTTTTTCAGTTGAGGACAATCATATCTAAAGTGCCTCGGTTTCTTGCATTCATAACTATGATGGGGTCTTTCTCTTTTTCTTTGTCCTTGTCCTTCTCTTTTTCTTTTTCTTCTTCATTTTTGTTCCATATCTCTTCTTATGGAAGGGTCTCCTTCTTTGCATAAATTTCTCAAATTTTTTAGCAAGGAGAGCTGTCTCATCATCTTCATCTTCTTCCTCACTGCTACTTATCTCCTTTTCTGCAGCTTTAAGAGCAATTATTTTCTTCTTTTTGACTTCCTCCTCTTGATGTTGCTTCATGGTCAGTTCATGGTCATCAATGATCCAAGTATCTCCTCCAAACGTAAGGTGTTGAGGTCCTTGGCTTCTTGGATTGCAGTTACTTTTGCTTCCCATGCCCTTGAAAGAGACCTAAAAATTTTACGAACCAATTCAGAGTTAGTGTAGGTCTTGCCAAGACTTTTTAAACCATTTACAATATCAGTAAATCTAGTGTACATGCATGTGATGGTTTCATTTTGTTCAATGCTAAACAATTCATACTTGTGCACTAGAATATTGATTTTGGATTCTTTAACTTGATTAGTATCCTCATGGGTAACTTCTAATCTATCCTAAATTTCTTTTGTGGAAATACATGTAGAAATTCTATTGAACTCATTAGCATCTAGAGCACAATATAAAACATTCATGGCTTTTGCATTGAGCTGAGCCATTTTCCTATCGTTCTCATTCCAATCCCTTTCGGGTTTAGGAACTATTGAACCATCTACCAAGTGTGTGGGTGTACTTGGTCCATTAGTGATTACACTCCAAAGTTCATAATCTAAAGCTTGAATAAAAATTTTCATTCTAACTTTCCAATAAGAATAATTTGAACCATTAAACAAAGGAGGTCTATTAGTAGAATGACCTTCAGCAAATGAAGATCCAGCTTGAGCTGCCATTTGGATCTTTAACTCTTGATCGTGCGATCAAATAAACAATGAGCACAAGCTCTGATACCAATTGTTGGCCCAGATGGCAACCCAAGAGGGGGGGCTGAATTGGGTTCTTAAAAATTTAACCTTTTAAAAACTATGTGCTTTAGAATATATAAGATTAAGTGCAGGATAAATATTAAGCACAAATAAAGAGATAGAGTGAGAGAGTCAAAACACGGCAAACACAAGGATTTTATAGTGGTTCGGTGTATCCAACACCTACGTCCACTCCCAAGTATCTCTTGGGTCCACACTATAATCTACTTGATTACAGCCGAGTTGTTTTACAAGCTCACAACTCAAAACTTATTGTTTCCCCCGGGATCACAATGAACCCAGCTGGTTTTCCGGGCTCACCAGCACAAAACCCAAACCCAAGCTAATCTAGCTTGTTTCCAAGATAAACTACCTCAACTAATTCAATCTCCCTAATTGAATTAGTAAACACCAAATTAATTTAAGGTTTACAACAATGTAAAGCTCCTTAAATGAGCAAATAAGCAATATAAGTAAACAAAGTTTTAGAAAAGCCTGTTTGAAGCGAATTTGATGTGAGCTTTTCTTCTTTTCCTCTTCTCCTTTGAAATGTTGAATCAGGCCTCAGCTCAGATTCTTCATAAAGATTGCAGTTGAGAAGTTGGGAAAATCAGGGCTTTTGCTCTCTTTTTCTTCACTTGGAAAATTCTTCGATTTTGAACTTGAATCATTTGGATTTCTCTTGAATCTCTCTTCAGAAGATAGACATGGATTCGAAGATTTTTCTTTGAAAATTTCTCTCCTTTTTTTGGTTTTTCTTTTTATTTTTCTATATCTTTTAACCGAACAGTTTTCCCTTTTTATAGAACTCTCAATCCAGGTTTTAGGTGGGAAATATAGCCGTTGGAGATGTTTGGATTCTTCTGCACACAAAGAAAATAGCCGTTAGAGGTTAGGTGAAAAGAAATCTTACCGTTGAAGTACGTTCTGACAGATAAAAATCCGTTCATGACAGGTTGGAGTCGGCTCCAACTTTTTAGGTGTCGGCTCCAAGTCGGGTGTTCAAAAATAGTAAAGAAAAAGTTATTGGGGAGTCAGCTCCAAAAAAGGTAAGTGTCGGCTCGTCGCTTTCGAGAGTCGGCTCTGGAAAACTATGAGTGTTGACTCTGGAATGGTCCATAAAATACGTTCTCTGTTCTTAGGTTAGAGTCGGCTCCAGAAACTCAGGTGTCGGCTCTCGAAATCTTGGGTGTCGGCTCCGGAATTCTAGGTGTCGGCTCTAGAAACTGAAATAGAATGCACTTCTCTGTATCTCAGGTTGGAGTCGGCTCCGAAACCTTGGGTGTCGACTCCAGACCATGCCAAAATCCCAGAAACTTTCTGATACGCCTTGGGGTCGGCTCCTTACCATTTGGGTGTCAACTCTATACTCTGAACTTTGAAAATTTCTTTTAAAACATTGATTCAAAACATGTTTCTTTGTCCTTTTGATTGATCAAACATTTTAAATCCCTGAAACACTTGTTAAATCAATTAGAAACCAAATGAATATACTCATGTCTTTTATTAATCATCAAAATCAATAATTGGGTCAACAAGAACCAAAACTAGAAACTGAACTAGAATTAAGAAGAAGCAAAAGGAAAAGAATTAAAAAAGATTTTGGTGAAGATTTTTTCACATTCTTAATAGAAGGTGATCCTTCCACATACGATGAGGCAATGACATCATTAGAATCATTATATTGGAAGAAAGTTATAGATAGTGAAAATAAATCAATCATAGAAAATAAAACTTAGATTTTAACTGATTTACCTCTTGGAAACAAACCTATAAGAACAAAATAAATTTTTAAAAGAAAATTAAGACCAGATGGATCAATAGAAAGATATAAGCTAGGTTGATAGTAAAAGGAATTAATCAAAAGAAGGACATAGATTATTTTGATACTTATGCTCCTATAGCAAGAATAACAACCCTGAGAACTCTAATTGCCTTAGCCTCAATTCATAAATTAATAATTTATCAAATGGACGTAAAAACTACATTTTTAAATGAGAATTGGAAGAATAAATTTACATAAATCAACCTCAAGGATTTGAAGTAAAAGGAGAAGAATATAAAGTATATAAATTAATCAAATCTCTTTATGATTTAAAACAAGCTCCTAGATAGTGGCACATTAAGTTTGATAAAATCATATTGAAAAAATAGCTTTAAAATAAATGAATATGATAAATGTGTATACTATAAAAGACAGGATACTGATTTTATAATACTATGCTTATATGTAGATGATATATTACTCCTAGGAACATCATTAAAATTAATTCAAGAAACTAAAAGATACTTATCAAATAAGTTTGATATGAAAGACCTAGAAAAAGCCGATGTAATTCTAGGAATAAAACTTAACAGAGTAGATAATGGAATAGCAATAAGTCTGGCACATTCAATAAAGAAAATGCTTCAAAAGTTTGAATATTATGATTTAAATCCTATTTCTACCCCTTATGATCATAACTCTCATTTTGATTAAAAATTTAGGAGAACCTATTAATCAATTAGGATATTCTAAAAGAATAGGATCCCTATTATATATTTCAAATAGAACTCATCCAGACATAGCTTATGCAGTAGGCAGACTGAGTAGGTATACTAGTAATCCTAGTGAAGAACATTGGAAAGCTCTAGAAAGAATTTTTAGATATCTTAAGGGAACCATAAATTATTCTCTAGTGTATTTTGGTTATCCTGAAGTGATTGAGGGGTATAGTGATGCTAATTGGGTAACAGATAAATTCGATGTTAAGTCCACCACTGGGTATCTCTTCCTATTAGGAGGAGCTGCAGTATCTTGGAGCTTATGTAAACAAACTATAATCACTAGGAGCACTCTAGAGTCTGACTTAACAGCTCTTGACACTACTTGCACTGAAGCACAATGGCTGAAAGACTTAATAAATGATATAGATATTCTTTCACCAAATATTTCTTGAATTTGTTTAAATTGTGATTGTAGCACTTTGATTGATCTGTTAAATCAACATACAACAAATAAAAAGATGAATAATCATATCCTGATCAGGTATAAATCTATAAGAAATAAAATAAAAGAATCAATATCACCGCAGTTTGTAAGATCTAAACATAATTTGGCAGATCTTTTAACCAAAAGCCTTTCGAAGGCTACGGTTTTTGAGACATCGAGGGGGATGGGGCTTAAGCCCATATATTAGTTACCAGAGTGGACCCCTACCGTCATGGTAACCCCATGGTTAAGGTTCAAAAGAAAACGATCTCTGAGGTGATATCTGGAAGCACCGCTTTAGAAGTCTGTCTCCACCCTATAGTGCTTTATTGTGACAGTTAGGTTGAGCATAGCTCTTAATAGATCCAAGGCTGTAAATTCAGCGAGTACGATTCCATTGCTTGTACCCTTGGAGGATTTACCTTAGTGAGAGTAGTCGTGAGGTCGCGACTATAGGACTGGAGCGAATCCCTAGTAACTCTCATGAAAATCAAGATAAGCGCATAGCCTATATAGCGCTAACCCGCATGATCAGCTTATCTTCATACTGTGTATTTTATACTAAATGCAAGTTCAAACCTAGAAGGTACTTGTACTAAGCACAGTAAAATTTTAAAGTTTTAAAATTATTATTAAATTTAATAATCTTTATTTATTTGGTTATTATTATTTCGTTATTATTTTTTATGGACGATTATTAAAGCCGAGTGTTTTTTTTTTTTTTTCTTTGCAAGCCGTTTTAGAATCAAAACGCTTGCCCCTTTTTTTTTTTAAAGCTCGCCCGTTTTTTTTAAGAAGCGCCCGTTTTTAAAGTCAAAACGCTCATCCGGTTTTTAAAAGCGCTCGAAAAAGAAAATCCTGGCTGTTTTTTTTTTAAAGTCCGCCTGTTTTAAAAAAATAAAATAAAATATATAAATAGGCTTACAAAGCATGAAAATTTTGTAACAACAACAACGTTTTTTTTTTAAAGATTGTTGATCGGTGTCTGTTGAGATCATAACGTTGGAGTTTGGCTTTCAGATTGTACCTTAGAAGAGAGCTATGGTTCAATTTTTTGGCTTTCAAATTGTACTTTGGAAGAGAGCTATGGTTCAATTTTTTTTGCAGAAGGAAACCAAATCTTCTTTAGGGCATGGTTTAAACGTCTCCACTGACTCTTTAACTTACTCTTATTTCTTTTCACTGAATATCATATGTTACACATCATAAATATTACTTTCTAAAAAATATTTTATATATATATATATATATATATATATATATATATTAATATATATATATATATATATATATATATATATATAAATACTTATATATTCCTAGTTGCAAGCACATAAAAATTATTTTCAATAACACCTTCTCCACAATTATCTATGGCTAAGAATTCTCATTGATTTGAGTATCGAAGGGTCTTTCATAAAGACCGAGAATGCTGCTTTATAGGTCCACAAAAACTAAAGAACACATCCAAATCTTGACGTGTATTGCTACCTCATTTCCAAATCAAAAACGAAAATCTACATCAATATATATATATATGATGCCGCCATTCCTAGATCCACGATTTGATGCCATTGTTTATTTGGTTATCTTTTTTTATAAACACTTTTGGACACTAATAAAGTTTGATTTGGCAATCAATTTTGCCATATGTGGGATGAGAGCATGGGTAGATGTGGTTGTTTGGGTCTGAAATGGGACCGTTGACGAAGCTTTGAGGCTTCACCAATCCAAGATTGCCAGCCAACATTAAGCGGATAAGATTGAGAAATTGCAGCGTGATCGACGGGGCGGTCCCCTTCTTTTGATAACATTCGATGGCGATGCCCACTAAAAGGAGTCATCATTCTTATCGTATAAAAATTCCTCATTGAATTGTGAATCTGTGGTGCAAGAGAGAACCATGCTCTCAAAACCTTACTCATAAATCTTTGGCATTAAGATTGACTGAGAACTGACATCTCATGATCAAACAATATATGACATCTCAACTGATCAAGTTTGATCAAGTAATCAAATGGTCTTAAAAATTGTTTAGAAGAGATAACATTGATGGAACCGCATTAACTATCTTCTCTAAGCGTCAAGTAAGAATTTTGAAGTCTGGCATCAATGCATGACTTGAAAACATTGTTATGAGATTTTTGATCTCGCGAACATTCATCTCATTTTACCATGAGAAATAATAAATCGATTAATATATTATTACATCTTGCTTGTGCCAGATATTGATCATTTATAAATTTATGAGCAATTATGAGAGAAGATATATTGTGCTCAAGAAAAAAAAAAATCTAGAAAAAGACTTGCTTGCATTGGCTGCACGATTGATCGTCTGCGTGTCAATGCGATGCGATACAAGATAAGGCTCATTGAATATTATAGGTACATCGATATGCATGGATGATCAATTTATATAGTCTATGTGCTTGCTGCACCGAAAAATGATATAACAAGGCTTCTCTAAAAATCTATTAGTCTTAGCCCATTGCCAATCTAAAAATAAAAAACTTTTTATATGCCATCGTAGATCTCATAGCTCTAATGAGCTCCCTGAGCCGGCCTTAAATAAAAGTGCTTTTAGTCCCACAAAAACACTTTGTTTCAGTTGTACGGCAGGTCTAAACACAACTATGCTCCTTCAAAACCTGCAATCGTTCCCAATCATCAATCAGTTCAAAGTGAATATATATAATCATGCTAGCACAAGTAATTTAGTACTGTATTATGACTATATGTAAGTTCTTATCACATTCAAAAGGGAAATAATTATAGCTTCATTCGAAGGGTTAGCAAAATTAAACATGAAATGCAAACATAACTTGAACCCAACATAAATTAATTTTAAGTTAATTTATATTATAAATGAAATAACATAATTATAATACAAAATAATTATATTATATTGCAAGTTAAGCTATCAATTAAAAATAATTCATTTAAAATTTATTTAAATATTTAGTTGATTATATTAAGTAATTATATTTGTTTATTCATGTTAAATAAATTATATCTATTTGTAATAAGCAAGATACATCGTGCCAATAATATATTTTCTATTTATTAAATAAATTATATGTATCATCATATTATCTATTTAAAAATTATATCATATTTATACTTAATTTTTGATTTAATTAATTGATCATAACATTTATATTAATTAATATAGTATTATATTTTAATTGCAATATGAATTGAATACGATTTAAAAACATCAACTGCCTTACTTCTTTTTTTTTTTTTTTTTGGTATAGACAAGTGATCACATCATTTAAGGTGAGTTAAGCCTGAAATATCAGAATACAAATGTTGGGTCAGGAGGGTATGCATTGCCCTACTTCCAGCTCCATAACCCAAATGATCAGCAATCCTAACGGCGATCCAGTTAGCCGCAGAGTTAGCTTCCTATAATATGCTGAATCAGGACGCGCTGAACTCCCTGAAGGAAGGACCGGATGTCGATAATCAAGGAGTTGGACGGCAAACAGACGCTGGGTCCTGATGGAGCCAGCGAATAACAGTGATAGAGTCCCCCTAAATGATAAGACAATAGGCATCCAGTACACGGATGGCCCAGGAAATACCCGCCCAAGCCATCGACAGCTTGGCTAGGGGCACAAATGAGTCAAGAAGGCCAAATCATCCAGCAGCCAACAACTTACCATTCGGTCCACGTATCACAAAAGTTGATCCGACATATCTATCCCGAATACTCCCATCAAAATTGATTTTGACAAACCCTAGATATGAGAGCTTCCAAGAAATGAAGATCGTACGACTGTGCTCTGCCAGGGCAGCATGGGAGCTTCAGAGGCCAGGGCTGTCAGACTCAATATCGGTGTGATGAAAAGTGTACTCTGCAGCTAAGGAGGAGGTTGTCTTGACGATCTTGAAGGAAGGAACCGTCTCATCAGTGAATACCAGCAGGTTACGAGATAACCAAATCTGATTAGCAGCAATATAAGCCTTCATAGTAACCAACTAATGGAATCCTCGATCCAAGTGCCTGATCAACCCCAAAAAAGAGATTCGGGGAGAAGAAGTGGCATCGTCCCAGGACTGGACACCAGAAATCTGCCATATCTGTCTATCTCTGAAACAAGTGAAAATAGCATTGTCAACTGATTCCTCCTCAAGGCCGCATAACAGACAAGTGGACAGGATGCTCAATCCATGCCTTGAGACAAGGAAACAGGTGGGCAAACAGTTTCAAGCCTGTAACGACCCGGGCCCCGGGCCCGCAGCATTTACGGACCCGTTTCGTTACAAGAAAGTAAGACGGACAAGGCCCACACCAACTTGGGCCACCACAGCCCAAAAGGGATCCAATTAGTGCCTTATCCTTCTTGCTTTACTACAATCTACCCTTTTACAGAGGCGACGTCCTTATCGCCAGGGGCAACCACTAGGTAGGCAGGGATCTAGAGGTGGCCCCCACAGGTCAAGAGGTGGCTCCCATCCCCCATGGATTTAGCACTTTGCCCTGTGTGGCACTTAAATCCTGCACTTCGGCTGGTACATGGCTATGATACCATATTATAACGATCCGGGCCTCGGGCCTGCAGCACTCCCGGACCCGTTTGTTACAAGAAAGCAAGACGGAAAAGGCCCATACCAACTTGGGCCACCACAGCCCAAAAGGGATCCAATTGATGCCTTGTCCTTCTTGCTTTACTACATATAAACCACTCAACCAACTCCCAATTTTCGATATGGAACTATTGGGAGGGGCATCATAAAGCCAGCTTTCAAAAAAAAGGCAAACCCTGGGGTGATTTGGGAGATGCCAAATCCAAGCCACATTTGAAGACTGCTGAGACGTGGCCTATAAATCCTCAGGAGGTCCCTAATAGGAGCCCGGGACAGATAGGATCTCCTTCAAACCCTGACATCAGATATATGACTCGAGCTAAGAGGATGGATAGAATGCGTCAATAAAGGTCATCCCCGAATAGAGTGGATAGCAAAGGGGTATGCCAAGCCAAATGGTCCTGGGCGATTAAATCAGAGACTCTCGTACCACTAGAGATGCAGTGATGACAAAGGTTGGCCAACGAGACAGTGGAAGGTCAGCAAACAGCAAACCACGCATCCTGAACAATATCCATCGAGGCTCAATCGCCAATCATCCATAAGATGCTGTTCAGAATATCAGAGCATACATGCCGACAAACCTCTTTTCAGAAGAAGAAATACCCTCGAATAGGCTAAGAATCATTAATAGAATTTTATTCTTTATACTTGGCATGCATAAAGGAGCTCCATAAGCAAGGCCTTATGACCTTAGTGGAGAACAAAATGATAAAAAAGAAAAAAGAAAAAAAAAAAAGAGAAAAAACTGTCCGCTGTAATTCCCACTTGTGCTCCTAACTTTGATAAAGGTTAAGAGATGGCCCGCCGTTGGAGTCCCCATCTTTGAATCCTAAATTAGGTACGATTTGATTCACCATTGAACCTTTTTTTTATTGTTAAAGAAATGGGATTCACGTCCGCCTAAGTTGGATTTAGTGGCAGTAGTTAAGTACTACAAGGTACGATACGATCCACCATCAACCTTTTCTTATTGTTAATAAAATGGGATTTACGTCAGCCCAAGTTTGATTTACAGCTGGCAGTAGTTTGGTATTGCCACTTTATCTTGTCGTGTGGAGCCCATAACCCCCAAGAAAGACACGCCGACTGAAAGCTTCAGTCTATATCTTTAACCATTGTATCCTTCACGACTTCAAGCCCAAGGAGCATGACGAATGACTTGGCATTTATTTTTTTTTTATCGGATGAAGCCCGTGACATGAATCGCATGCGTGCATAATATAATAATAATAATATTATTACATATAAACGACAATGCAACGGCTTAGCCGTCAACAAATATAAAAATGCAACGTAAGTACCGTGAAACGAATTTCAAGCAGTGCTTGTAGTTTTCTGATTGAAAAAGATGGAAAAGAGACTTGTCTGAGATAATTTGATTTTTTCAATGCTTCTGATTTACTATGTGTCCATGCTTAAATTATCAAAATAAATAAATAAATAAAAGGATGAATAAATTAAGAGAACAATTTTTTGAAAAATAATTTTTTTAAAAAAAATAAAAATTTGATTAAATCTTACTATCTAATTAGCTGAAAATCTATTTATGAAGACATAAAAAAAAAGAAAGAATTTCGCTAATATGAAATCAAATTTTGTGACTAAATAGGATTAAAATTTTCTCAACAAGCATTCAAATAAGGATAATTTATACAAAAATGCTTTTTTAAATCATACGCTTTCCATTTGAATAATTAGTGAAGAGAGTTTTAGATTTTAAAAGATGGATGCATAGCCTCCATCGATCTTGCCTATCTTTTTGATGATATATATGATGAAACTATTAAAAATACTCATCGGTGGATTCAATATGGAATAGAAGAGCAAAAAGTAAAAAATCAAGTTATATTTGTGATACTTCACATTTAATTTCACATTAAATGAAAAAAATATATTATATACTTATAATTTAAATTTACTTGTTACCATTAATTTTTACTTAAATTTTTGAGCCATATAATTTTAGCCCACTAATAATATGACTTCCTCTCATGCAGCATCAAGAGATGTGCTAGTCTAAAAGTCTTCTTGGAGCAATAAATATAATGTTGACTCTTACCCATTCATTAATTTTAGAAGGATTAAATACCTTTTTTTTACAACTTAATGTGAAGTGCTTTCATTTTAAAGCTGTGAGCTTAGGTTATACATTATGTAAGATTATATTAGTCATAAGTTAATTAATTATTTATTCATTAATTGTTCGTTTGGAGATTTAGGAGTCTCTTTCTTGTTATTTTAGAGCAAGCAATATGTCTTTCAATTTAAATAGCCTTCGGTCCAAGTGGCAGAAGGGAAAGGTGAGGATAAGTTGATAATGTTATTGATATGGCAACTATAACATGAGAGAAACTTTAAAGTTTTGATGCATCGAAACTTTTTTATTAACCTTAGCTATCTTTAAAATTATTACTAGTTTTATATTGTGCGACAAACTTTGTTTGGAGGGATTGAAGAGGTGCATAGAGACCTTCATAATTTACTTTCTTTCTCTATCGTTTTCTCTATATGTAAACGATCATATTGTCTAATAAATTTTGGTTTTAACATGATTCTTTAAAAATAAAAAAATAAAAAAATCTTGTTATATTTTATTAAAAAGCTATATCATATTTAGATGCCCCTCGAGTTGTTTCCCTGGACAAATACTCAGTGCAGGATGACAACTAATGTCACATTGGATTAAGCACTCGCGACTTTAAATTATAAAAAACAAGTTGGAGTCTGTATCTTTTCCCTTCAAATAAAAATTTGGGACAATTCTTAATGCCCATGGACACTTGTTGACCGTATTCTAGTGCAGGCAAATTGAAGACCTATTCATATAATATATATATCATTCAATACAACAGTCATGGAAAAATGTTTTATAGAATCATATGTTGGTGGGTATGTTGGCAGATAGTAGCTATCTAATGAATCAGACTGAGGCTAGAGTTTCACTCTATGTTCTTAAGATAATTTCGTTCCGCAATGGTGCTTACGGTCAGTATGACGATTATCTCCCAGGATACAACAGTCTTCTTTTGATGAAAGCAGCACTACAATTCATCAAAACTTTCGAACCAAGAATGCTACTCTCTTTTTAATGCACTATTGCTATACTATCCTTAGGAAAGTATGCAAATACCTAAGAGAGAAGAAGACTAGAATTGATTCAAATTGAACTCAATTCGGAATGGCTTAGGATTGATTGAAATGAGAGGGTCTAGGATCCTATTTATATGTTTTTAGGTGCCCATTGGAAGCAATCCTACGAATTTAATTAAATTTAAATTCTATTATCAAAGGATGTGAGGGTTAAGGGCTTATCATCGATATGCCCTTTAGACATCGTGATCTTCAGATCAGGCGATCGGATAAGCCTTTTCATGGCTGTGATCTGAAGATAAGTCTATCCTTATCCTGATAAGCCTTTTCATCATAGTGATCTAATGATCACGTTATCAGATAGGCGGATGCCTATCACAACCGTACGATCGAACGGACACCTTATCATAACCGTCATGTTGACTGGTCAACCAATCGTCCTGTTGACTAATCAACCAACCATCCTGTTGACTAGTCAACTTGACTAGTCAACCAATGGATGTCAGCCATTGGATCGTGATCAAGATCGTTATTTGATCACCGCATCTCGACCCTTCATCCGATCGATCAACGATCAATTGATCTCAGCCCCTTATCTTGATCCGATCAATCTCCATCATCGGATCATCTTGATTTATAAAAAATTTAACGCCTACAAAGCAGGACCCTCAAGCTCTCCACTTGTGGTGAGCCTAAGGAACTTAAGCTTCAAGAAAGTGGTTTCCATATAAGTGAACCTTCCTTTCTTGATTTTTTCGATATGGGACTAAATGTCTCCATAATTTTTCATTCACACACATAGGATGGTAATGAGCTTTCAAGGCCCATTAGGGTATTTAGGGTCTATTTTGGCTCATTACCCAACATCATCAAAGAGGAGAATGGTGGAATTTATGCCATCTGCTTTCCACTTGCCATAATGAAACGAAACTATTGAAAATTTCCAAGTGGGTACACGATGTGAAGTAATCAATCTTAATTTTATAACAATATATTACAAAATATTTGAGGGCACTCTTAAGTAGCTGTCATGGATGCCATAAACTATACCACTTACGCATGCGTATGCCTTTGCTGGTCTTTTGTTTGCTGTGTCATAGTTGCACTGACGTGATTATATAACCCATGACCACAAAATTTGGTGCCCAATTTTGTTTTTTTATGTTGTCAGAAGCAATTGGTGTTTGATGACACTGGGATGCAATAAGCATGAGATGAAGGTAGACCATACAACGCTTTTCCAAGCAGGAGAGATCGATATGGTTCTCAGTGTTACTTGCGTTGCAACTAAAAGTTACTGGTGATATTATTTACTGGTGATATTACAGATTAAAATTTGCTGTGTGGATTGCCAGCATGATCACCTCCATCAATGTTTAAGTGGATCGGTTGTCCGGTTACACAACAGACCTGTTCTATAGTGCCCAGGTTGATGACAAGGATACCTCTTCAACAACCCTTTGGTGCTGGGTTTCCAGCATCCAGGAAAAGCCTCCTCCTCCCTTTTACTTTTCTGGACAAAGGTTGGCTGGGCCTTCCGGGCTGGGGGAAGCTTGATAAAGGACCAAGAAACTGGGATCCGTTTGGCAACGGATTTGAATTAAATTTTTTATTTTTAAAAATAAAAAATTTAATTCATAGCATGAAAAACGTATTTGATTGAATCATTTTTAAAATATATTTTTTAAAATAATTTTAAAAATCTGAATGAATCTGAAAAATGTTGGAAAGATTTTTTTTCTTCGGATTCATATGATGTTTTTCAGATTATATCCTTCTTTTCTTATAACGCCGGAAACTTACGGATTCATCTTCTTCCTTCTTTTCATGACCTTTCTTCACGTAATTTGCTGCTGCTTTTCTTTGAAAAAATAATTTTTGAAAACACTCAATAAACATATTCTCGAATACTAAAAATCAATAGAATATAACTTAGATTTTTTTGATACAATTCAACTTTTCAAAAATAATTTTCTGGATCAAGAACGGAAAAGGGCCCGGCTCTCCAAGCACTTCTCTTTAACGAGAAGATGGTCTGCATCGGGCATGCGATGATTTGCCGATGTATGAGCTTGTGCTGAGAGTTTGCTCATGGGTCTCGTGCCAGAGAGGCATAGGGTTCATACACGGATGAATCATTATGTTCGATGTAGGTCATCCTACATCTAAAGTACTGTATAAGGACTTTTCCTTAATGAGAAGCGGAAGCTTAGCAACTCACCGATCAATTATCATTTTTTTTTCATTAATTTCTAATCTTTTTTTTTTTTTTTTTTTTTTGGGTACCATAGCTATATATTCCTCTCGAGCCCAACATAAGTTGCTAATAGTACAGATCACCACAAACGCTCCCAATTTATATGCTCGTGAACTGGCAGCAAGAAAGGCAACGCCGTTTGTTTCGCCTGATGGGGGAACGGTAGCAGGTGCACTGGGCCACCATGGACATCAAAATGTAAGCAATCCATGATCAATGCTGTCCAAGAAACAAGATTCGTCTCAGGCATCAGGCTGAACAAACGTAAGAGCTGCATCTAAATGCTGGCATCTCTGGTGCAGGCCAACGAGGGTTCAATTAATGCTCCATTCCGAAGAGCATGAGCACGAACGAATGGGTTCTTCCAAGGCGCAAATCGTGGACATGACTGCAAAACGAGAGGACTGCGGCAATCGGCTCGGGATTGAGCATGAAACACTCCAAGTGCGTTCCTTGGAACATTTCCATGGATTCAAAGGTATTCCCATGTCTGATATATCCATGTATCATCAAATTTCAAGAGAACATGCCTCTTAGTGGCACTCTATCAAACAGCAGGCGAGCCGGGCTGATCATCGAGTGCTTTGCCTCGAAAGGAGCGAGTTCGTGGTTACAGGGTCTGAGGTGAGGCCAGTCTTGAAGATCCGTTGTAGTCTAGTTGGTTTGGATACTCGGCTCTCACCCGAGAGACCCGGGTTCGAGTCCCGCAACGGAATATATTTTTAAGTTCACGGTTTCTTATGAAAGAAAATATTAAAATGTTTTATTTTCAAAATTTTATTTTTACTCATTATACTTTAAAAATAAAATTAAAATATTAAATTATATATAACAAATAAAATAGGCTATTTTTTTCATTCATTAAATAACTTCTTATGAATATATTAAGATATTTTTATTTTTAAAATTTTATTATTGCTCATTATATTTTAAAAATAAAAATAAAAAATTTATATTTATATAAAAAATAAAATAAACATAAATAAATTTATTATAATTAAAAAGTTTACCAGATAATTTATAAAAAATATATATTAAATCATAATTTTAAAGTGCATATTAACGTAAGTTTTAGACTTTGAGCTATATTATAAGAAACAAATACATGCCATCTTAATAAATATAAAGAATGAAAGTGTATGTACTTTAAAATATTTTAAAATATAATAAAGTTATATTTATATTAAATAATATAATAACACGTAAGTAATGCAACATACATGAAAATTTTATAGGATGAAAAACAATGGCTCCATAAGATAGAAAGCATCCTTTCTGTCCTCACTCCATTTCTATTTATAAAAAGAATTTTTTCATCTCTATTCCAATGAAGGGAAAAATTCTTTCATCCTTACCTTATTAAGATCGGTCTTTATAGGGATCGAAATAAAATGAAAAAAAAAATCATCCCTATTTTAAATTAATATTTTTGCAATTGGTTTTTTAAAAAATTATTTATATAAATTAGAAATGTTTTAAAGCTTAAATAAAATGAATGAAGGATATTATTTTGTAATAAATTTATTCAAAATTTTTGGTCCTTGATGAATACAAGCAGCAATAGGTGCAATTATTCAACATTAACGAAACATCCCAAATCAATATTTAAGCAACAAGAATAAATTTATTTATATAAAGCTCAAAGAAATTGAATGAAGGAGATTATTTTGTAAAAACTTTATCCAAATTTTGTTCAGCCTTGATTAATACTAGCAAAAATAGGTGCAATTGTGCAGCATTAAATGATCTTATTTTGTTTTGGCAATAAATTAGTGAAAGAAGTCCAATTAGAAGAGAACATTAATCATGATACCATTTCTATTTTATTTTAAATTTAAATTTAAGCTTTATAATGTAAAAACAAGTGGTAAAGGTTTTCATCTGCATCCATATCTCACATTCCATTCACCATCATGAGATATATAAGCATTATTTCTATTGTAATTGGATTTGAATTTTAAACTTTGGAATCAAAACCAAGTTAATTGGCCAAAAATTTCATCCATATCCATATGTAATTATGTCTCTATAGAGCATATCACAGTAGCTGAACGGTAGGAAACTATTATTCTAAATTCTTTTACTCTATATCATTATTCTTAATTTTTTATTTTTTTATTTTTTTTCCTCTAAGTGTAAGAGCAGGAGGGTTAAAGAAAGAAGAAGATATTTTAAGATGAAAAAGGTTGAAAAATAGCCTGTTTTCGTACATAAATTGTTAGGATTGACATATGCTTGCACAAACTTTTTAACATAATGAACTTTTTCGCTTGCATTGCATGTACAATATCACTATATCATTTTATGAATAAAGAAAAATAGATATTTACCATGAGAAAGCCTAAGTTGGTAATTGCCCACCTCAAAAATGTTACCTCCAATGCCCTGTGGACATTTGTATTGAATTCTCTAATGTATTGTTCTACTTTGTGATATGGCATTTCTAAAATTTTTTAAAAAAAATGATTAGCCATGTTAAAGAAATAGATATGATGCTATACATTAATCCATAATGTGGTGTTGTGGCTCAACTTATTCAAACAAGTTGGTCATATTTTGCTCCTTCAATATGGGCTTTGCTAGTGTTGAGAAGGAATGAGCCAAGGATGCAAGTGTAGCTATCACAATTCCCTGTTGATAAGATCTACTTCAAGTTGAAGTTTTTCACTGTATTTCATGAATTCCAAAGGGTCATCGCAGGGCATCTTTATCTTTTTAAAAAACTCCTTCTACACTGTGTATATGGTGCACAAAAAAAATAAAATTATTTTTAATCACGTGTGATCTTACGCACATGCAGTCAATCACTGCGTGCAGTGTGTGTGATCTGCATCGTGCGTGATGCACAAGAGGCTTTTCTTCTTTTTTTTGACCGCGCATTTGGATCATTATTTGGATTGAATTTAGTTAGAAGGAAAAAAGAGATTGAAATACCATGGGCCACATTATTCAATTGGTTTTTCATATCTAAAACAACTGAATTGGCAAACCAAACCCGTTTCATATGCTTTTGAGATGGGACATTACAAGTGAATTAAAATATAGCGACACCCAAATGCGTCGCTAATGCATCGCTAAACATGCTATTGCGATGCATTAGCGACGCAATGACGGTGTCGTTAAGATGATCGTCGCAATCTCAATTTGTCGCAATTGCGTCGCTTAACAGCGACTCTCTGCGACGCACCAAATGCATCGCAATATATTGTGACGCCACTAAATGCGTCGCAATATTGTGACGCATCCTAAATACGTCGCAATATTGTGACGCATCCTAAATGCGTCGCTAATTTTAAAATTAATTTTTTAAAAATATTTGCGACGAAAAAACTCATCGCAATTGAGTCGCTAATTAATTAATTTATTTTTAAAAAAATTAATTAGCGATGCATTAGCGACTAAAATTGCATCGCTAATATTTCTAAAATATCATTATTAAATATTGCGATGCATTCAATTGCATCGTAATATTGCGATGCATTTAGTTGCGTCGCAATATTTAATAATAATATTTTAGATATATTAGCGACGCAATTTGAGTCGCTAATGCGTCGCTAATTAAATTTTTTTTAAAATATTGCGACGCCAGGTCATTATATCGTAATATTTAATAATAATTTTAAAAATATTAACGATGCAATTTCAATCGCTAATGCATCGCTAATTAAATTTTTTTAAAATAAAATATTAAAAATTAAAACGATTAATACAATTTCATTACATTTAAATATTGATCGAAACATTCATCACTCATATTGATCCAAACATTCATCATTCAATTTCCAAAAATAATTAATATATTAAAATTTTAACGTTTTCATGTACAAAATAAAAAAAGTAAAGAAAAAAATACATCAAAAATCCGCACGATCACGTGGAGGCTGGAAACCCTGTGACATGCAGCTAACCATATCCTGCAACTGACGCATCTGCTCTCGCACGTCTGCAAGCTCCTGATGAAGGCCTCCCGTACGCTGCTCGAACTCCTGCCGAACCTCCTGCCGAACGTCCTGTCGAACCTCCTGATGAACCTCCTCCGTGATAGATCTCCGAATGTCGTCTAAACGCTCGACAGGAATATCGCCAGAATATCGCGAGTTGGAGGCCTGATGGGAAAAATATGCAGAAGCTCTAGTACCCAGACCATAGACCCTGCGGTCTCGCGGCTGGGCACCAACAGCCTCCAAACACACACGTCGACTCTCCTCTGCTGAGAGTTCGATGGGCGTCCCCCCATCAGTGGAGTCAACCTGCGATGCCTAGGAGTGAAGCTTCTCGATTCGTGTCTTTGAATTATAAAATCAACAATAAATGAATCAATAAATTTCTCTAAATAAAATTTTAGAAATTAAACAGATACAACATAAAGCTAATTTCTTACCGCAACCTCCCGTGATTGTGTATCGACCGAGGAACCGTCCCTCCTTGTGTGTGTCACCCTGAATAGACGAAACTCACCAGGATCTCCGCCCTCCTGCTCAGACTATAATAATAGAAAAATTGATATTAATGTAAGTATTTGTAAATAACTAAATTAGTAATTAAATTATTTATATTTTCTTACCATACGCCGTCTGTGCTTCTGAATCGAAATGGAGCCCGAAGTGTGGCGGAGAGACCCGTACCAGGACTGCCCCTCTCGGATCGGCGGTTCGTGCTGGCTGATGCGGACCTCCTACGCCAGCCATCAGACTGCCATACCTGCTGCCACTCGTGCTAAATACCCTCTGGCACATGCGCAGGACGGTGACTCGATGACCTCCAACGATGAAGCATGTCGGAGTATTGGTGTCCCGTAAGAGCTTCCCATGCTGCCCTAATGGCATCATGGCTGGCAGGATCCCACGTAAACTTTTCTGCATTAAATAATAGTTAGTTTTAGAATTTATTAAGATTAAGAAATTTTATATCAGTGATAAATTGTATTTAATAAGTTTACCTAAAACTCTGAAAAATAAAACTCCCTCGTGGCTGCAGATATATGGCGCCAATTGTAGCTACTCGGATCCGCACGCCTCTGAAATATGGAGCTGATGTGGCTCGATGCATGATGCTGCTCAATAAATCTGTTAAAAAAATGTATGTTTATAAGTAATTGACTTAAAAATATAAACATATATTTTTAATTAGTATATACTTACAGCCCATGAGCATCCGGTCGAAGTACGGTGTGGTCGATGGTGGAAGAACTCTCGGAAGTCTATGCCAATCGGTTGGATGATAATACTAATGCAGGATCACCGCCGACTGCTGGAGAGATCGGAGGTTGTGCGATGTGTGAAGATCGAAACTCTCCATCTCCAAAGCTCATGTGATCTGATGCGGCAGGGCTACGTCCCTGCTCACTCCGTCCGTCGTCGGTAGATCTACCTCGGCCCATCATACTGAAAATACCCTTACTATTTTTTTTTTAAACGGTGGCCTAGCCACCGTGGCCGTGGCTGGCACCTCAAGGGTGGGGAAAAACCCCACCCCATTTTCAATTTTTTTTAAAATGGTGGCCTGGTCACCGTGGCCAGGCCACCGCCGGCCACGGCCACCGCCGGCCACGGCCGCGGCCGGGGCATGAGATGACGGCCACGGCCGCCGCCGTGGCCGGCGCCTTAGGGGTGGGGGAAAAACCCCACCCCATTTTCAAATTTTTTTAAACGGTGGACGGCCAGGCCACCGCCGGCCACGGCTGCCACCGTGGCCGGCGCCTCAGGGGTGGGGGAAAAACCCCACCCTAACCAATTTTTTTTTTTAACGGTGGCTTGGCCACCGCCGGCCACGGCCGCGTCCATGGCCTAAGGCAAACGGGAGGGCGGGGGGGTGGGGGGGGAGTGGGGGACGGGGGCTTACCTCGGTAGAGAGGGGACGCCGCCGGGGGGGGGGGGGGGCTGCCGCCGGTGGTTCCTAGCGCCGGGGGAGAGGGTGGGGGGAGCCCGAGGAGGGGACGACGGCGGGGTAGGGTTAGAAGAAAAAGAAGAAGAGATCGGGGGGGGGGGGGGGGGGGGCGCGACTAAGAATATATATTAGGGATTAGTGACGTAAAATTACGTCGCTAATCCCTCGCTATTTTTTATAATTTATTTTGGATTAGCGACGCAATTATGTGTCGCTAACCCGTCGCTAATTTGGCTTTTTTAATTATTTTTTGAGAAAATTAGTGACGCAATTATTTGCATCGCTAATGAGTCGCTAATTTGGAGGCAATGACCGGCGGAAAATTTTTTTTTATTGTTCGAAAAATGCATCGCAATATTTTTATTTCATAATTATATTTGATAAAATTTATTTTTTCTGAAAATAATTGCGACGCATATGGTTGCGTCGCAATGTTTTATTTTTAATTTTTTTTATAACATTTATTTTTTAAAAAATATTGCAACGCAATAAATGCGTCGCAAAATTACAAATTATTTTTTTTTAATTTTCTAGTTTATTGCGTCCCTAATGCATCGCTATTTAACGAAATTTAATTTTTTAAAAATTTGCGACGCACTGATTTGCGATCGATCGAAGCCATGATCGATCTCAGTCGGCGACGACCGATCTCGGACCGTCGCGATCAATCCGATCGGCAATAATCCGACGGTTGCGATCGATCGAAGCCATGATCGATCCCGGTCAGCGACGACCGATCTTGGACCGTCGTGATCGATCCGATCGGCGACGACCTGACGGTTGTGATCGATCGAAGCCATGATCGATCCCGGTCGGCGACGACCGATCTCGGACTGTTGCGATCAATCCGATGGTTGCTATAGATCGAAGCAATAATCGATCCCGGTCGACGACGATCGATCTCGGACCGTTGCGATCGATCCGATCGGCGACGACCCGACGGCTGCGATTGATCGAAGCCATGATGATCCTGGTTAGCGACGATCGATCTTGGACCATCGTGATCGATCCGATCGGCGACGACCCGATGGTTGCGATCGATCGAAGCCATGATCGATCCCGGTCGGCGACGACCGATCTCGGACTGTTGCGATCGATCCGATCGGCGACGATCCGATGGTTGCAATCGATCGAAGCCATAATCGATCCCGGTCGACGATGATCGATCTCGGACCGTTGCGATCGATCCGATCGGCGACGATCCGATGGTTGCGATCGATCGAAACCATGATCGATCCCGGTCGGCGACGACCGATCTCGGACCGTCGCGATCGATCCGATCGGCGATGACCCGACGGTTGCGATCGATCGAAGCCATGATCGATCCTGGTTGGCGACGACCAATCTCGGACCATCGCGATCGATCCGATCGGCAACGATCCAATCGGCGACGATCCGACGGTTGCGATCGATCGAAGCCATGATCGATCCCGGTAGGCGACGACCGATCTTGCACCGTCGCGATCGATCCGATCGGCGACGACCAAATGGTTGCGATCGATCGAAGCCATGATCGATCCTAGTCGGCGACGACCGATCTCGGACCATCGCGATCGATCGGATCGGCGACGACCCGACGGTTGCGATCGATCGAAGCCATGATCGATCCCGGTCGGCGACGTCCGATCTCGGACCGTTGCGATCGATCCGATCGGCGATGATCCGACGGTTGCGTTCGATCGAAGCCATGATCGATCTCGGTCGGCGACAACCGATCTCGGACCGTTGCGATGATCCGACGGTTGCGATCGATCGAAGCCATGATCGATCTCGGTCGGCGACGACCGATCTCAGACTGTAGCGATCGATCTGATCGGCGATGATCTGACGGTTGCGATCGATCTAAGCCATGATCGATTCCGATCGGCGATGACCGATCTCGGACCGTTGCGATCGATCCGATCGGCGACGACCCGACTGTTGTGATTGATCGAAGCCATGATCGATCCCGGTCGGCGACGACCGATCGAAGCCATGACGCGATCGATCCGATCGGCGATGACCCGACGGTTGCGATCGATCGAAGCCATGATCGATCCCGGTCGGCGACGACAGATCTTGGACCATCTTGATCGATCCGATCAGAGACGATCCGACTGTTGCAATCGATCGAAGCCATGATCGATCTCGATCGGCGACGACCGATCTCGGACCGTCGCGATCGATCCGATCGGCGACGACCCGATGGTTGCGATCGATCAAAGCCATGATCGATCCCGGTTGGCGACGACCGATCTCGGACCATTGCGATCGATCTGATCGGTGACGATCCAACGGTTGCTATCGATCGAAGCCATAATCGATCCCGGTCGGCGACGATCGATCTCGGACCATTGCGATCGATCCGATCGGTGACGATCCAACAGTTGCGATCGATCGAAGCCATGATCGATCTCGGTCGGTGACGACCGATCTCGGACCGTCGTGATCGATCCGATCGGTGACGATCCGACCATTGCAATCGATCGAAGCCATGATCGATCTCGATTGGCAACGATCGATCTCGGACCGTCGCGATCGATCCGATCGGCGACGATCCGACGGTTGCGATCGATCCAAGCCATGATCGATCCCGGTCGGCGATGATCAATCCGTTGCATGTACCAAAATTAATTTTTTAAAACAATTGCGATGCATTTCATTGCGTCGCAATGTTTTATTTTAATTTTTTTATATTTTAATTATATTTTATAAAATTTATTTTTTAAAAAAACTCTGTGACGCATTATTTGCGTCGCTAAATTAAAAATTTATTTTTTTAATTTTCTAATTTATTGCGTCGCTATTTAACATAATGAATTTTTTTAAAAATATTGCGATGCACGGAAGTGCGTCGCAATATTTTTATTTCATAATTCTTTTTAATATTTTTATAAAATTTATTTTTAAAAAAAATATTGCGATACAATACTTGCGTCGCTAAATAAAAAATTATTTTTATTAATTTACTATTTTATTTCGTCGCTATTGCGTTGCTATTTAACATAATTAATTTTTTAAAAAACATTGCGATGCACTGAGTTACGTCGCAATATTTTTATTTCATAATTCTTTTTTATAAAAATTAATTTTATTTAAAATAATTGCGACGCAATTAGTGCGTCGCTAAATAAAAAATATATTTTTAATTTTCTGATTTATTGTGTCGCTATTTAACATAATTTAATTTTTTTTAAAATTTGCGATGCACTGAGTTGAGTCGCAATATTTTTATTTTATAATTATATTTTATAAAAATTAAATTTAAAAATATTGCGACGCATTACTTGCGTAGCTAAATTAAAAAAAATATTTTTTTTATTTTTTGGTTTATTGAGTCGCTAATGCGTCGCTAATTGCGTCGCAATGTTTTGTTGTCGCGAAGGCGTCGCAATGTTGTCGCAATTTAGCGATGTAAAAATGCGCCGCTAAATTTGTGGCACTATTTCAGTATTTTCTTATAGTGGGATTGCCAATCCAATCCCATGGCAATCCAAGCAACAATCCAAATGCATTCCAGTGCATTCCCTTGATTCCTAAGGGCCACTCATGGTGTCATTATCCTGTAGCTATACTACATGCTGGCGCTCTCTCTCTCTCTCTCTCTCTCACACACACACACACTTTTATCTTTTGAAAGAATAGTAAGGGCGAGAGAGCAACCATCACCAAAATTTATTTAAAATCCAAAACCTTTGCAAAGAGGAACTTAGAAGGAGAAATTTACATAGAAGAAGAAAGAAGAGAGAGAGATAGGTCAGCCATAGTTGCAAGATATAATTTGCTAACCAGATGATTAATGAAATCCAATCTTACCAAAGGGAAAGGAATACAATAAATCTACTCTAAGACATATAAATCCAATCCAATCCAATGTTCAGAAGAGAAAAGAAGAAAGTTATATACCATGGGCCTCATAAAATGTTGGTTTGGCATGCTTAAAAAATCTGGATTGCCAAACCCAAAAGACTTAGGATTGATAAGCCGATGAGACATTACTAATTCAATCTCATCTCAATTCAATATAGATAATAATTCAATCTCATTTCAATCCAGCATGGATACCAAACACATACTAAATAAGATTTATTGTGCAAGATTTCATGCATCAATATTTAAAAACAATCAGAGCCTTGCCCTTACTATATTTAGGCCTTTCATGGTTAATGGTGATTGTTTTGTGGAGAAGGCGTAAGGTTTGGTGCTTCCAGAGGTGGATGTTTAGCCCAAATCGCATGCAAATGGCATGAAGTATAAAGAGGTCAATGATAACATGACATCAGCAGAATTATATTTGTTAACTAAAAGAAAAATATAGAGTAGTACTATTACCATATTTCTAAGACTAAGTTTAACCTCTTTCGAATTTAACCGCCTCTTAACTTCTAAGGGAAACATCACGCTCTAGACAAGTTTGAATCTGTCATATGTTGTTTTTCCTAAGGAAGTTAAGAAGCTTTCTTGATTGGTCCAAAAAAAAATTTAGGAAGTAACATACATGATTGCAAGGGATTGGGGGGTAGAAAGAGAAAAGAGGGAAAGGGATTTTAAATTATACATAATTGAAGAACATAAAGAGGTCTAGAAGACCTCATCTTCATCCAAGTGTTACTAGGGTTGCTTGGCACTAACATTGAATGTTGTGCAACATGCAGAGTGGTACCCTTTCTAAGTTGTACAATAGAGATCTCCTTATTTGAAGCACTAAATATGATACTATATATGATCTAATACATCTAAACTATTTAGACATAAAAATAATTATATAATTTAGGCACCCTAAATCTTATTTTCTACATCAATTAGTTAAAAATTATTAGTTTAAATAAAAAGAGAATACATGTTCTTTGACCATTTGATACAAAAAATAATTTATGGATAGTAATGTTGGGAATTGTATCCTAAAGCTAATCATTTGATTATTGAGCTAATGTAAATTGCATATAAATTGATATATTAATAAAAGTTATTTGGTAGTTTATTCATTACAAGAACATCTTCTTAATACTCCTGATAGTAATGAAGCCCTTAGGATCTTCTTTCACGATAAAGGAGGATTTATCTTTGAAGGTCCTTAAAAGAGTTTACGACCAAATGATATACTATGACAGGGCCATAGTACTATCAATTATAGGACGTTGTATATCATATTTGTTGGTTGTCCTCTTAACCAAGGAGTGTAGAGACACTGGTATGACATACAGGTAAAAGTGTAGGAGTACATTTCACCGAACGTGACTCATTTCTGGATACTCTGCTGTCAAGAGTTAATCCAAGAAGATATAGGTATAAGTATCCTTTAGACCTGAAGATCACAACCAGTGACTTACAAGCAACTCATTGTACTTAGGTGCCGGACCACCTGGATTTCTAATCCAGCTACGAAAGGTTACTGGGTGCAGTCAAGTACTTGTGGTAGTCAGTTGTGGATCAAGATGGAATTTGACCTATCCCGTTAAAAGGAGAAATGCTTGTGTTTCAATTTAGCAAGACCTTGGCCAAGGCACTTCATGTGAAAGTCACATGATCACTAAAATTGAAATCACTTTATGGATTTGCTATTTAGAGTTGACAGGCTCTTAAGCCATCCTTAGCATTTGTGGTCAAGAGGATGAATTATACGGTAACTATTTCTTAGGGTTCTTGGAGTTTGCTCGGCAACTCTTCGACCTATCCGGACGTCGGGTTCCATTGCTAGATGGGCACATCGATTAGTATAGAAAGTTATTTCTATGCTACCGGCTTAGGTTCGAACCTAGAGAGTCACACGCATAGAAGTTTCTTAGGATGATCTATTTGCTGATCAACGATTGAGAATCGTACATGATTTAATTAATCAATTTGATTGATTGAATTATCTCAATTGGGTTAAGTACAAGTGAATAAGATTCAATTTGGTTTAAGTCTATTAGAAGGACTAGTCAATTTCAAATATTGATTTGAAATTAGACTTGATTTGGATTTAAATAGATTCAGGACTAGCCAAATTTGATTTGGGCTAGAACCATGATCTATGTAGGTTCAGTCAATAAATTCAAATCAGCTTAAACCAAAACCAAACCCAAACCCCTCGCAAAAAGGATCTCACATGATGAGATAACTTGATTAAATTCTCATGTAGAATTTAATATATTAATTTAATCTTCTCCAAACTATTTTCGTCGGAATTCTAAATGTTAGAATTAAAATGGAATTAATGTGCCTCTTTGAATTAACGAGACGATGGAATTCTAAGTGATTAGAATTCATATCTCTTTGGTTTTCACCGAACGTCGGAATTAAACAAAAGGTTGTCTCTTTGGTTTTCACCGAACGTCGGAATTAAACAAAAGGTTGTGTCTCTTTGGTTTTAACCGAACGACAGAATTCTAAGAGTTAGAATTGAGCCTATAAATTAGAGGACATCCCTCACCAAATTACAACAACGAGATGTTATGGATTGAATTTCTAAAGAGTTAGAATAGAAAATCCTGGTGATTCTGGTGTTAGAAAAAGTTTGGTGGATCTTGGAGGAAGATTCAAGTGGAAGGATTCAAGATCAGCAAAATTATTTTTCCGCGAGCTAGCACTCTCGAAAATCGATCATTCGGGGGCTTCGCGTGGACGATACTAGAGGCCGGACGATTGAACGGCTGCAGAGCACAAAGGATTTACCTACTGTTCTTAAGGTAAGTGATTTGATCCCTAGATCTTAAGGCAGGCTTCAAGACGAGTAGTATGACTTCTCATCTTGAAGATTAAGATATGATCTTAATTATTTAATTTATATGCATATTTAGATCAAACGATCTTATAATATAAGGCAAAGATATGATCTTGATGCATGTTAGATAGATTAATATGTAATCTTTAAATTTCCGCATTGATAATTTTATCAAAATTAAAATATGCATGCCTCGGGATTATTTCTCCTACAAATGGTATCAGAGCTTCGTCTTGATCTAATTTATTGCATGTAAATTAATGTTCTTATTAATTGTGTAATTATGGCTAAAACGATTCACCTGGCTATTCGGTCACAGATGGATTAAAAATCAAATTACCCATTCAATGAGGTATTCTGTGACATATTGCCGTGCGGTTGATGCTTAGTCAAAAGATAATTTAAATTGATCTTTGGCATCAAAACATAGATTACACACACTCTCAAAGATGTTTTATATTTGATACATATTGATGTTGTATAAAAGTATGATATTTGCATGTTTAGTATAAAACATAGATATGAGATATGATGGCTTGTTGTCTATGTTATGAAACATACAAATATTTATGAGAGTCTTATTCATAATCTTTTTAGATATGATCTAAATATAGGAATTATGAGTAGTAACATAATGCAACTGATGCATGATTGAAATATAAACATGAAATATATTTAATCTTTTGGGTTAGCTAAATCAGGTCCATAAAGGGTTAGACCCTAAGGTTTAAATCAAATGGACTATAAGAGTATTTGATCAAATCTAAATTATTAGATTAGGTTAAGAATGCTCTAAATCAAACAATAGTTGTAGTTGATCATGTCCTTCTCTTTGATTAAACCAAATGGAAGTAGATTAGGCTCCGTGGTTGAGCATGAATCTCTTAGATGGTCAAATCAAAATTGGTTAACCATATGATGTCAAGGTGAGTTGGCAAGTTGCTCTAGGATCAACGATCGAATGGTTTTTAATTGGGAGCTACTCGTATTGATGCGTCTTTAACGAGTTAATGGCATATCCCTCCATCGATCTCACTTACCTGTCAATATGGTGAACCATTTATGATTCAGATCATTTACCTGATTCGGGTTGACCCATGCCTGTAAGGAAATCAGTCTGACTGATTTAGGTGCCACTTAACCTGACTTAATCTTGTTTCATTCTACGATTTCATAGATTCAGTGGAAGAACTTGATTAGTCAATTTATCTTCAGATTATTAAATCCTCTAAAATTATTAGGTCCTTAAAATGAAATAGTTATATGATAACTAGATCATAGCCTCCCATTAAGGTGGGTGATAATGAGTCCGATGTCTTGATAATCATTGGAGGCACTCCATGCCTGGTGCTTGTCAACCATCGAATTATCATTCATTATATGATAAGTCAGCGTAACTATTAAATAGACAGTCAGGTGGGCCGAGCTTCACTCGGGCTTGGTTGTCTATTGATAGGTTACACTGATTATATCATTTAATGGTTGGACCTAACCAGAACTTTCAGTGGAGGCACTTCATGCCTGCTGAAGAGGAACATGGGGCAAAACTGAACACTAAGAATTGTTTGGAAAAACAATTGGTTTTGAACCTACTCTTAGATGCATATGGGTTGGCCAAGCTTCACTTGGGCCTGTATGTAGTCTATGTAGATCTTAGTGCCCACTAAAGAATTAAGAATAATTCTTCGAATTGGGGTGTAGAGGCTGCCAATTTGAACAAAATAGTGGGAGAATCTTTAGACTAAAGTCCAAGTCTTTAGACTGAATCAATTTATATACTACTAAACTTTAGTTTTTCCTTATGCAGAACATGGCCACTAATTTATCATTAAGGTCCCTATTGGATAGTGACAAGTTGAATGGTTCAAATTTCAATAGCTGGTTCAGAAAACTTAAGATCGTCCTTGAGCATGAGAGGATTCTATATATTCTGAATAATCCTGCACCAAAGATACCTGATGCAAACACCCAAAGTTCTGAGAAAGACACTTATCAGAAGTGGCTCAATGATAGAACTAGCATACGTTGCATCATGCTAGCAGCAATGAACGATGAATTCGGTCGCCGGTTCGAGAATGCTCAGCCAGAAGAAATCATTCAAGCGTTGAATGAATCTTTCGGCACACCTGACGATGTTGAAAGGCACAAGACTAGTTGTGCTATTTTTAATGCTCGAATGAGGGATGGATCTCCTGTCACTGATCATGTATTGTACATGATCGAGAAGATAGAACTCCTAAGCAAGCTCGGCTTTCCCCTACATGAGCAGTTGGGAAAAGATGCGATCCTGAATTCCTTGCCTCCATCCTTCCGACCTTTCCTTACTCATTTTCGAATGACAAAGCCTGCAGTCAACTACCACGGTTTGTTGGGGTTGTTACAGAACTTTGAGAAGGACAACCAGCTCTCTAAGGGTTTGGTTAATGTGGTTGAAGGATCTAAGGTAGGGCATCAACCCTTTGGGAAAGGGAAGAAGAAAAAGAATAAGAAAAAGGTGCAACATGCTAGGACATCTATAAGGGGTCAGATGCAGAAGAAGAAAGTTGATAAAAGTCAAGCTGAATGCTTTCATTGCAAGATGCAAGGGCACTGGAAGAGGAACTGTCCTCTTTACATTGCCACACTTGATCCAAACAGGCCAAAGAAGAAAAAGGAGCAAGATGTTGCTCAACAAGGTATTTATATGATAACACCTTGTAATTTTTTTGTATATGATAATCAGACCTGGGTATTGGATACCGGGAGTCCTTTTAACATTTGCAATTCATTGCAGGGACTACAGGTCACTAGAAGATTTGAGGACAATGAAAGATTCCTTAATGTCGGCGATGGAAGATTAGTTCCAGTTCTGGCATTAGGAGTTCTTGAAATAGTTTTCAATAGAAATGTCATTGTACTAAATGATTGTCATTTTTGCCCAACGTTCTTGTTGAACGTAATTTCTGTAGGCCTTCTGGCCAAAAGTCATTATGAAATTTTAATAAAGGATGTTACTTTGAATATCATTATGAATGGAGTCACTGTAATGACTGGGCATTTATCTAATGGCATTTATATATTATCACAGCCTGTGAATGTAGTGTACAAATCAAGTAAGCGCCCTAGAACAACTGATGTCACAGACATTTATCTTTGGCACCATCGGCTGGGTCATATCAATAAGAACAGATTAAACAGGTTAACTCAGGAGGGCATCCTTCGAGTTGATGATTGTGAATCATTAACTACCTGTGAATCCTGTCTTCTTGGTAAAATGACCAAGTCATCTTTTACTGAAAAAGGTGAAAGAGCCAAAGAGCTATTGGGTCTAGTACATACTGATGTATGTGGACCAATGAGCACTTGTGCCAAAGGTGGATATTACTACTTCATTACTTTTATAGACGACCTTTCTAGGTTCGGTTATGTCTATCTTATGAGACATAAATCTGAGTCGTTTGAAATGTTCAAACTATATCATAAAGAAGTAGAAAAACAAACAGAAAAATGTATTAAGACCCTTCGATCAGATCGAGGAGGCGAATACCTTTCAAATGACTTTGTGACATATTTAAAGGAGAATGAGATTCTCTCCCAATGGACTCCTCCAGGAACACCGCAGCATAACGGTGTGTCGGAAAGAAGGAATCGAACTCTGTTAGACATGGTTCGGTCCATGATGGGTTTTGCAAGCTTGCCAATATCATTTTGGGGATATGCATTAGAATCAGCTTGTCATATTCTCAATAAGGTTCCAAGTAAGTCTATTTCTAAAACTCCACATGAGATGTGGTATGGACATAAACGGTTATCACCTATCTGAGAGTCTGGGGTGTCCGGCTTATGTGAAACGTGCAAAATCAGACAAACTTGAACCCAAATCTGACAAATATTTTTTTATCGGCTATCCAAAAGAAACCAAAGGATATTACTTCTACAATACTGAAGAACAAAAGTTGTTCATTAGTAATAGAGCAGTTTTTCTTGAAAAGGAGTTCCTTAGTGAAGGAACAAATAGCTCTAATGTTGAACTTGAGGAAGTTCATCAAGTAGAAGGAACAACACAAACCAGTGAACCCTTAGAATCTGAGTTGATTAGATCAAACTCAAAACCCATTTTAGATGCACCATTAAGGCGATCTGGTAGAGTACCACATCAACCGGACAGATACTTAGGTTTCTTGGTCCAGAACGAAGATCCTGTTGAACTCGATGAGAACAACGAGGATCCGATCACCTATATGGATGCTATGCAAAGGACTGACTCTAATAAATGGCTTGATGCCATGAAATCCGAACTTGATTCCATGAAGGACAATAATGTATGGACATTAGTTGACCCACCCGAAGGGATAAAACCCATAGGGTGTAAGTGGGTTTTCAAGAGGAAAAGAGGCACAGACGGAAAGGTAGAGACCTACAAAGCACGTCTGGTTGCCAAGGGTATCATCAACGTTATGGTATTGACTATGACGAAATGTTTTCTCCTGTGGCAATGCTGAAATCCATTCGGATTATGCTAGCTATAGCAGCACACTTCGATTATGAGATTTGGCAGATGGATGTTAAAACTGCTTTTCTAAATGGTAATTTAGAAGAACAGTGTATATGATACAGCCTGAAGGTTTTATATCTGAAGACGAGTCTAAAGTGTGCAGGCTACAGAAGTCTATTTATGGACTTAAGCAAGCATCTAGGAGTTGAAACATACGATTTGATAATGTGATCAAATCTTATGGCTTTATTAAGAATAAAGAAGAACCTTGCATTTATAAATGGGCTAACGATTCTGTTATTGTATTTCTTGTATTATATGTGGATGATATTCTTCTAATCGGGAATGATGTCCCTGCATTACAAGGAATAAAGACATGGTTATCATCACAATTCTCCATGAAAGATCTGGGAGAAGCATCATACATCCTAGGGATGAAGATCTATAGAGATAGATCTAAGAGGATGCTTGGTTTATCCCAATCTACGTACATTGACACAGTGCTAAAGAGGTTTAGCATGGAGAATTCAAGAAAGGCTATCTTCGATAGGCCATGGAATTCATCTTTCTAAGAAGGATTGTCCGACAACTCCTAATGAAAGAGAATGTATGAGTCGAATTCCATATGCTTCGGCAGTGGGATCGATTATGTACACCATGACATGTACAAGACCAGATGTGGCATACTCACTAGGAGTAGTGAGTAGATACCAATTTGATCCAGGAGAAAAACACTGGCAAGTTGTTAAGACAATCCTTAAGTATTTAAGAAATACTAAGGACCAGTGGTTAGTCTATGGAGAGTCTGATTTGAAACTTGTTGGATATACTGATTCCAGTTTCCAATCAGATCATGATGATAGCAAAAGTGTATCGGGTTTCGTGTTTATCCTGAATGGTGGAGCTATTTGCTGAAAAAGTTTCAAGCAACATACAGTGGCAGATTCGGTGTGCGAGGCAGAGTACATCGCTGCATCAAATGCTGCAAAAGAAGCTGTGTGGCTGCGAAAGTTCATCTCCGAGCTTGGAGTTGCACCTTCCATAGATGGACCAGTCCTATTGTACAGTGACAGTACTGGTGCCATAGCTCAAGCAAAGAAACCACGAGCACATCAGCGCACCAAGCACATACTGCGCCGGTTTCATCTTATTCGAGAGATTATTGACCGAGGTGACATAAATCTTCAGAAGATTGATGGAAAGAAAAACCTAGGTGACCTATTTACTAAAGCACTCAGCATCAAGGAGTTTGGCGACTATAAGTTGAAGATGGGTATTAGATAGTGGCTTTAGGCTAAGTGGGAGTTTGTTGGGAATTGTATCCTAAAGCCAATCATTTGATGATTGAGCTAATGTAAATAGCATATAAATTGATATATTAATAAAAGTTATTTGGCAGTTTATTCATTACAAGAATATCTTCTTAATACTCCTGATAGTAATGAAGCCCTTAGGATCTTCTTTCATGATAAAGAAGGATTTATCTTTGAATGTCCTCAAAAGAGTTCGCGACCAAATGATATGCTATATCAGAGCCATAGTATTATCAATTATAGGATGTTGTATATCATATTTGTTGGTTGTCCTCTTAACCAAGGAGTGTAGAGACACTGATATGACATACAGGTGAAAGTGTAGGAGTACATTTCACCGAACTTGACTCATTTCCGAAAACTCTGCTGTCAAGAGTTAATCCGAGAAGATATAGGTATAAGTATCCTTTAGACCTAAAGATCAAAACCAGTGACTTGCAAGCAACACATTGTACTTAGGTGCCGGACCACCTGGATTTCTAATCCAGCTACGAAAGGTTACTAGGTGCAGTCAAGTACTTATAGTAATCAGTTATGGATCAAGATAGAATTTGACCTATCCCGTTAAAAGGAGAAATGCTTGTGTTTCAATTTAGCAAGACCTTAGCCAAGGCACTTCATGTGAAGGTCACATGATCACTAAAATTGAAATCACTATATGGATTTGCTGTTTAGAGTTGACAGGCTCTTAAGCCATCCTTAGCATTTGTGGTCAAGAGGATAAATTATACGGTAACTGTTTCTTAGGGTTCTTGGAGTTTGCTCGGCAACTCTTCGACCTATCCGGACGTCGGGTTCCATTGCTAGATGGGCACATCGATTAGTATAGAAAGTTATTTCTATGCTACCGGCTTAGGTTTGAACCTAGAGAGTCACACGCATAGAAGTTTCTTAGAATGATCTATTTGCTGATCAACGATTAAGAATCGTATATGATTTAATTAATCAATTTGATTGATTGAATTATCTCAAATGGGTTAAGTTCAAGTGAATAAGATTCAATTTGGTTTAAGTTTATTAGGACTAGTCAATTTCAAATATTGATTTGAAATTAGACTTGATTTGGATTTAAATAGATTCAGGACAAATTTGATTTGGGCTAAAACCATGATCTATGTAGGTTCAGTCCAATAAATTTAAATTAGCTTAAACCAAAACCAAAACCCAAACCCAAACCCCTCGCAAAAAGAATCTCACATGATGAGATAACTTGATTAAATTCTCATGTAGAATTTAATATATTAATTTAATCTTCTCCAAACCATTTCCGTTGGAATTCTAAATGTTAGAATTAAAGTGGAATTAATGTGCCTCTTTGAATTAACGAGACGATGAAATTCTAAGTGATTAGAATTCATATCTCTTTAGTTTTCACCGAACGTCAGAATTAAACAAAAGGTTGCGTCACCAAACATCGGAATTAAACAAAAGGTTACGTCTCTTTGGTTTTAATCGAACAGCATAATTCTAAGAGTTAGAATTGAGCCTATAAATTGGAGGACATCCCTCACTAGATTACAACAATGAGATGTTATGGATTGAATTTCTAAAGAGTTAGAATAGAAAATCCTGGTGTAATTCTGGTGTCAGAAAAAGTTTGGTAGATCTTGGAAGAAGATTCAAGTGGTAGGATTCAAGATCAGCAAAATTATTTTTCTACGAGCTAGCACTCCCGGGAATCCGATCATTCGGAGGCTTCGCGTGGACGATACTAGAGGCCGGACGATTGAACTGCTGCAGAGTATAAAGGATTTACCTACTGTTCTTAAGGTGAATGATTTGATCCCTAGATCTTAAGGCAGGCTTCAAGATGAGTAGTATGACTTCTCTTGAAGATTAAGATATGATCTTAATTATTTAATTTATATGCATTATTTAGATCAAACGATCTTATAATATAATGCAAAGATATGATCTTGATGCATGTTAGATAGATTAATATGTAATCTTTAAATTTACGCATTGATAATTATTATTAAAATTAAAATATGCATGCCTCGGGGATTATTTCTCCCTACAAGTAAACCTTATCCAATAGGTTGAACCATGATGAGGGATTCTTATCATTGTTTTAAAAAAAAGCATAATTTGAACTTGTATCATATATGTAGCCTATGCATTAAGTGATTAAAAATGAAATAATTAAATAGCATAAAATAATACATATTTTTAAATCACTCAGTACATAAAATAAGGATCTCCAACTCATATAATTTTTAATATGTAAGTAGTTTATAGACAAGTAAACTAGATCGAATAATTTGAATCAATAATGTAGGGCACTCATCATTTATTTTAAAAAACTATAATTTAAATTTGAATAATATGTATAACATATAATCAAGTGGCCAAAAATTTGATAGTTTAAATGATATTAAATTATACATATTTTTTGACCACTTTATGCATGTACTAGAAGCCTTTAAATTACATAATTTTGATGCAAATATTTTAGAGATAGTAGATTATATCTAATAGTTTACAACATCAATATAGGAACTTTATAATCTTTTTTTTAAAAAAAAATAACTTGATCCTAGACCTCCTTACATTTTATTTATATTTATATGTATAGGCAAGCACATGTGCATGCACACATATATACATACATACTACTTAAAGCCATATAAATATCCTCCATCCATGCTTTACGCTAGAAAATTCCTTTAGGTGTCTTCTTTCTATGTTCTTCCTACTTAGACTTTTGTTAAATAGAGAAGCTAGAACCTCTTCTTTCATTGACATATAAATTTTTGATTCCCTATATTTTGCTTTTATATTGATTAAATTTGTTACTACTTATCATGTTAAATTTGATAAATTATATTATACTTTTAGTTGTATATGGATGGTGCCACAAATAATAAAAAGTTTAAGAATATAAGGGCATTAGGTAAGGGCTTGAAGGCATTGAATGGTGGCCTTAAATGTGTATGGCTTGATTTTTGAAAAAAAAAAAAAGCATGATAGTTGAACCCTTAAGTTTTTTATTTTTATTTTCATGATTTTACCTTTCCATTCAGGTAGAGATGGTACAAATACTTAATTGTAGCATTAATGTTTTGATTTTACTTTCCTTGTATTATGATTTATTTGAATTGACATTTGGATTCCATCCATTATATCTTTCTTTTCCCTTCACATGGAAATTGACATAGTAAAGAAGTATGATTATAGTATTAACATTTTGATTTTTTCTTAAAAAAAGTAAAAAAAGGGTAATTCACTTGCCTTAGCCATCTGCTTACATAAGCTATGAATTTTAGCGTGCCTACCACAACAAAAAATAATTGTTCATTAAATCAGTCAAATATCAATCACAATAAGAGAAATCAATGTCGATTTCATTGGATGACCAATCATTTTATATTTATCTCCTATTTGATGAAAATTTTTATTTTCAATCAGCCATCTTATGTTTTATTTATGGGTTCATTTGTGATGCTTTTATACTATTCTTTTGAACATCGAGATATAATCTAGTTAGTGGAATGCAACCCATTCAGCCCTTCACATCTCCATTTCATTGCCCTTATGTTTTGCCTTTTGCAAAAGTTACGACACCACTTCGAAAAAAGCATGATAGCAAAAGTCTTCATTTCTGTTCTTGTAACTTGTCAACCTTTTCGGGCATTTGATAGATCATTATAGTTAGTGGAATGCAACCCATTCAGCCCTTCACATCTCCATTTCATTGCACTTATGTTTTGTCTTTTGCAAAAGTTACGACACCACTTCGAAAAAAAGCATGATAGCAAAAGTCTTCATTTCTGTTCTTGTAACTTGTCAACCTTTTCAGGCATTTGATGGATCATTATAATGATTTACCTAGGTGATAAGCTTGTCGCAATAGCATTATCAGATTCAACAACATCTTATTTGCTATGAAATATTTTATTAGTTAAGATCAATTTAGTATATCATGAAGATAGAATATCACCATGCATACAATACTAATAATATCTTTAAAAACTTGTATGTACAATATATGAATATGAAACCTATAATTTTATATAAGAAGTATAAAATTATTTAAAAAATATAAAACTTGTAGTATGATTGTGAAAGATATCCTTCCACTTCAATTTAAATACCTATAATACAAACATCAAACTAATCAAATAAAAAAAATCAAATTTAATAATCTAACCACCTTAAACTTGCAAATAAAATATATAATATATATATATATATAATAATAAAAAATCAACTAACACAGAAGAGGCGGTAGGATTGATAGTACAAAGAGAGGAGAGAGAAGTAGCGGGGAGATATGGTAGGATTAAAATTAGGGATGGTAAATCATGTTAACTGATCATACACCAATTGGCTCAACTTTAAAGTATAATAATAAATGGCTAGATCAACTCAAACCCGATTCATTTATTAATCAGGTCAAAAATCTAAGTCACAACCTAACTTGTATATTACATAGTTACATGATATAACTTGTGGAACTCATTTAACCTATGTGACCTGATAACCCATGTAATCCATATGATCTTTGTAACTTGTTTGGCATGGATGCATTACCTATATAACCCATGTAACATATATAATCTATTTAATAGTGATTCAATCATCAAGTAATTATATATTCAAAATCATAACTAAAGTAATTATATATTTATCTAGAATAATTTTAATTATCTCTGGTCCATTCCATCAAACCATTGGATTCTAAATGATAATAAAATAATAATTAATTAAAGAATAATATTAACTTAGATAAATATGTCTAGCGGGTGATGTCTGGATTGGTAGGTTGGGTTATACGAATTAATATATTTAATAATTAAATTAATTATGGATCAATTGTAGCTAGGTTAGTTGATCAACCCAAAATGTAATTTATTTATTAATTATGTCTAATAGTTAATTTGATTTTGACCTAAATTCATTTATATTCAATTTGAACTTGCTAATTTCGTATTGGATTCGAATTATGTTCATGGGTCATGTCTAAAAATGTTACCCTTAATTAGAACGTGCAGGAGGGGAAGTGATTGTAATCTTTTTTTTTATTGTATTAGAACAATTTCATCCATTTAATGGCAAATATAGAACTAAAATTATTTGTAAATTTTGGTGTGCATTATAATCATCAGAGTGATCCCATTTTTTTGACTTTTTAGGAGGGATTAAGATTATTCTTAATTTTTTTTTTGGTATAAACGGATGATCACACCATTCTAGAATGAGTCGAGTCCGATATATCACACCATTGTTAGTGCATTAAGATTTAGTTCACTGCCTAAATGATAATTTCAAATAATTACCCATACTAAACACTATCAAAGTGTGTACGCATATACATTGCAGTCATGATTGGGGCCAAAGATGAGATATATGTACCCGTATATGAACGCATCCCAATATATAATAAGAAAAAGTCTTCCTGCACCGGGGACGGTGCAGGAAGCAGGCACCGGCGCACAGCATTGGCCGCGCGCCCGTGCGGATGCGCATATGAAGCGCGTCACGGCCCAATGGGCCATGACACGTGCATTCGCACGGGCGCGCGGCCAATGCCGCGCCGGTGCGGGACTTAGTGCACCGGAAGCGGTGCACTAAGTCCTTTCTATATAATAATTGTATGCATCCAATTGGAGATCTTATGGAGCCAAGTCCGATCACTTTTTACTGGGCCGCTATCATTAGACCAAGCTCGGCCGAGACGGCATAACGGGGCCCGTGGGTGTTTTCGTTATTCTAAATAAAAGCAATGGCATATCTCCTTTGATCCTTGCTTGCGAGCTCCGCTTCTTCTTTTTCTTTCTCCTTTCCCCTTCGAGTTGAAAGGCGCCAACTTTAATTCTCTCCGCCTTCTCCCCTCTTCTCCGCGGGCAAAACCCCACCCCTAGATGAGAAGGAGCGGTGATTGGAGATGGGGAACCGGATTTTCCGCAGCCGTCGGAGGCCGGTGGAGGAGCGCCTCACAAGGCCGCAGCGGCTGGTCCGACAGCCCTCCGACGTGGACTACAAGAAGCTCCGCAAGCTCATCCTCTCACAGAAGCTTGCCCCCTGCTTTGACGCCCTCGACGACCCTGACCTCGGCGACCTTGAGGAGTGTCCCATCTGCTTCTTTGTATATGTCCTTACCTAGGGAAAAAAACCGATTTTTTTTTTCAAATTTTCCTCTTTTTTTTCCACGATTTTCCTATTTTCTCATTACAAAGCCTTTTCCTTTCCTTTGTCTATAGTACTATCCGAGCCTGAATCGGTCCAGGTGTTGTTCGAAAGGAATTTGCACTGGTGAGTTCATTTAATTTTGTTTAAAACGCGCATTATTTGTTTTTTCTTACCACTTTGATAATAACTTTTTTTTTTTGTTGCATAATTTGCAGAGTGTTTTTTGCAGATGAAGCCTTCTAATATCACCCGCCCAGTGCAGTATCCTTAGTTCTTTCTAATATTATTTTTTTGACTGTAATTGGTGGAAGAAATTCCCCCAATTTTTATTAAAAAGAATTAAGTACAAAAGGATGGTGATGTACAAGGAACATTAGGAGATGCGTAGAGAATTTTTCATTGTTATTGTTGATTTGTTCTTTCTGATTATTTTGCCGTTATGGTATATACTACTTCTCATGCTGTTGTTTATTTGAATTTTTAAATTTTTCATGAAGAAAAGAAGGAACATAGGATACCGATATTTACTTCTATTTTGTTGTTTGAGGTGGTGATCAGGAGGTAATCGCACTGTTGCAGGTGGTGGTGTTTTTTTTTTTAATGTAAAAGCTCACATGCAGGCTACTGTTTTCATTGGCTGTCCTTTATGTCTCTTTTCTTTTTTTTTTTTTTTTTTGAAATGATTTCTGTTCTGCATTGTGTTACCATTGTATGTTGGGAGATTGCATGTTCTAGGAGATTATCATTATGCTATATTTTCTCATGGAAATTATGTGGCTGCAAGCAATTGCAACATGGATGCTCTGGTTGAGAGCAACTGATAATAGATAAGTTGATAAGTGACTTCCATCTCGATTGAAAGTATGAAACAACTTGTGTATTTCTCTATTTGTGATATAAGTAATGAAGCCCAAGTTGCAGGCAGAGATCTTTGCAATTTGTGTCATTCCTTCTTCCTCTACTTGGTCTGTCCAGCTGATAAACTCCTCTCATTTGGCATTTTGTGATAGGGCCTGTAACATACCATGAGAAAGTTTAGGTAATTAAAATTTGCAATGGTCTAGCATATTAGTTCTTTAAACTATCTCAATGGGTCAGTTGATGTATTGCTGTATTAGGATTTAGAAGTGTGTTTCAACCAGTCATTCATTCTTCTTCTACATTAACATCATATGGTATCAGTTTTTTTTTTTAAAAAAAATCGTATTTTGTCAACTTATTCTTGAGGCGAAGTCTTTGACAAGTAGGGTCAAGAATGATGAAATGATAACGCTTTACTAGCTTGTTCCTCGATCTGTTAAGCAGATTTATATTATATGACAAGGCTTTCTGGTTAAAGTCAAGGTTCAACTGAAAACTACATAACCCTGCTGAAGTAGCTAAATTGAGCATTATAGTTGTGGTCGGTATCACTGTGATTGGAGAATCAACTTACCAACTAGTTTTAGTATATCCAAACTATCAAGGTATGTTTTATAAAAACTTGAGATTTTGAACTGGTATTAACTTCCTGGCTAAGGCATCTCTTGGCAAGAGAGGGGCCTGTTATGAATCTGGAAGGACATTGGCGGGTAGGAAGACTTACCTTCTTGATTGGAGTACCCATTTTTCCAACCTTGAAACATTTCTTTTCTTTCTCTTTTCTTCTTCTGTCTTTTTTTTTTTTTTTCAGACTTGTGTTAAAATCTGATAGTCGTAATTTTTTAGAAGGCAGAATTGGTGCCTCTTTAGGGAATGATACATGACACTAGTGATGCAAAAAACACTAGATTTCAGAAATATGCATATGCTTTCTTGACAAAGTAATGGACTTATATGTTGTTTAAGTACTTAACTGCCAAAGCTGCCCATTCTGCAAAACTCCCTCCTATGGAGTTGAGTATCGTGGTGCTAGAACTGTGGAAGAGAAAAACCTTGAGAAAGCTGTATGATTCTTAATTGTGCTTGCTTCCTTGGTCATTTGAAGTGGGCATGTGGTTGGTTTTCTTGATGCAGCAGCTGTCTCATTTTTTCCACTTATGGCCTTATATCTGTTTTTGTGGTTATGTAGGAAGAGCAAAAGGTCATTGAGGCAAAAATAAGGATGCAGTGTGAATCTCAAGATGTGGTTCAAATCATGCCAGTGGATCAAACTTATTCACTCTTGGAAGTGGGAGAACCATCTAGTGGTGATTATCCTCCTGTCTGGGTTGATTATGACCTGGTTGTTTCATGTTTTCTTTAGGCTTATATCATAACTATATTGTTTGTAGGACTGAATGATGGTGGAGGCACCTTAGATCAGGAGAGCAACTCTTTAATGCAAGAAAGTTTTGATGTGGATAGTTCTTCTGCTCCAAATACTTGCAGCAGGTTTCCTGAATCCTTTGTATCATTGATTTATTTTCTGTGGTTTTCACTGTAGTCATCTGCTACAACAATGTGCATGGAGACAACTGTCTCTTCAAATTATAGACTGTTGCAATGAACTCTATGTGTGATCAATGTGGCATCAATAGAGACAATGAGAAAATAACAAATGAAACACAGGACAGCAAGATTTACATAGTTCAGCTCTTTCTGCCTATATCTAAGGGTGAAAATGAGGAGAAAATTCCACTATAAATGCAAAAGGGGTAGATGCAAGGGTACAGATATGACTTTTATGAAACCCTCTGTTTCGATAGCAGACCTCACAAGAAATTTCCAATCTTTTTTTTCTTAAATTTGCTGAACTGAATCATGGAATGAGACGAATCCAGGAATTCAAGACATGCTTAACATAGACAGTATTTAATGGTACACTCAATTAGGATTGCATGATGTTTAAATTATGTTGTAAAAACCATTCAATGAAGAAACCGATTGAGTGGGTTTTGTTACTTCAAAGCTTTCCCTGGAAAGTAGTAACATGTGAATTTGCAAGCCAGAAAATTGAGCACACCTGATTTATCATCTCTGAGTCTCAACATCCTAGCATTTTTGGGCTTGTGCTTTAGACAAGAGTGTCACATATTTTATCTTGCAAAATCATTTTTTAGATGATTAATATGTCATCAAGTACATAAGTATTCCTTGAGAGGTCATACTTATCAATATTATGCTTTTAGTAACTAATTTCAGGATCCTCAGGCTTTAAATTCGGAGTTGTTTCTGCTGCAAACTTTTGCAGCTGCTGGTACCTACATCCTTTTATCTTTAGTTTTCATTTGCTTCCAGCATGGTATAATCATCCATACTTATATGACTGGATATATTGGTGATTTATGTCTTTTATAGTGCTGTGTTTCTGTGATAGCAAATATGCTCTATTTAGTGTTTCCCTTAGACACCTTGGCCTTTGCCATCACCATGGCTGCTTTCAATTGACACTTTTTTCCTGCTGTCAAGGAATGTTCTTATTTTGTCATTGAAGTAGTTGGATCCATGAAGCTAAGAATTTATCAATGCTGAACTACATTGATCTAGTTTCACTGTCAACTTTTACCATCTGAGGTTTTATCTGGAGTATTCCATTAATGGTCTTATTCTCTTTTTATGTTTCCATTAAGGGCCGTATTCTCTTTTTATGTCTTTTCCTAATCCCTACTTCTGTTGGTATTTGGTACTTCATTTATAGGCTGCAAAACAATTATTAACCAATCAGTAAGGCTATAACCACCAAATGGCCAATATTAAAATAGTTGACTGAAAATCTGTGACTTGCGCCATGCTGAGTCCTCAATTGTTATGATTATCTAAAGTAGACAAAAGTCAGTGGTTTAGGGTTTACAAGATCAAATAATGACAAGTACCAACATTGGTTATTGTAGTCAAGCAGACATGATTCCAAGTCATGTGATGTGTGAGGGGTTAACAGACATTAAGACATAATACAAAGGTGCTATTAGACCTAGATGAGATTGTGACCATCTCCTGGTTTAACATAATGCTCAATATTCATCTCTGTTGGACTTGAAGTATCTATCTACCAGTCTATCTCCAAAAAAGAAATATCTATTTGCTATTTAATCACATTTCCTTTCCCATAAGGACGATTAGCATGCATTGCAGTTTTTTTGGATACTTGAGTTGAGAATGTAGATGTAAAATTGTTAAAACTCTAGTTATGTGCAGCGGCAGGAACTGTGTTGTCTTGGAGAAACAAGTAATACAGATAATAAGGATGAAGTATAATTTGCCACAAGCAGGAACTCGGAGTGAGATATGGAGGCATTCATGTCCAATATGAAAGGCATAAATGCTTTAGAGCCACATCATTCGTTTTTTTGCATGTTTGTCATGGTTTTTCTGTTAGTACGATAATACTAGGGTTCTACTGATTGTACTGTCTGCATTTCTTTTTATTATAGTCATTTACTTAGTAGCAATTTCCTTTTGTTTCTTATTTTTTTAAGCATGCATCTTGCAGTCTCTGTTTCTGTCAGTGTACTAAGGGGAGCATACCAACCAGTCTTTTAATAGATTTACTAAACCATGTTGTTTTGCCATTAGAAATTGCTGAAAAAGAAAAGGAAAAGAAATTTCATGTTTCATAAAATTTCAGGTTCGATAAGACATTTCAGCAGTTTTGTCTATAGTATTGCATGCTATTTACTCTATATCCTAAATTTTTTACCTGACATTGTCAAATATTAAACGTAACAAAGCTTGTAATTTTACTCAGAAGATATCTTGATTATATTGGATGCTGTTTGGTTTAGGGATGAAGAATTGGATATGGATCTTGAGGAAATCATGGTGATGGAAGCTATACGGCAATCTCTTCAGGTGAAACATAATATACAGCCCATAAATGTACATTTGCATTAGACATGAATTACTTTTATTAGTATAGAATTTGATTTTTGTGCTACTCACTTTTGGGCAGGATTCCAGATATCACCCAGGTGGTGGGATCTATCAAACTTCAGGATCAAATGCTAGTATTGGACTTGATGATGCCACACAGGAGGCAGATGCTAATAGAAATTGTCTCTTGTCTTCTGATCAGCGAGAGTTCTCTTCCTCGGATTCCTTGGCTGAGGGAGTTGCAGTTGCTATTGCAACATTAGTCGAGGAGGGTATTCTGCAGCAACATAATTGTGAATCAGATTGTGAAAGAAATCAAACCAGTTCAGACCCATACGGACACTTCGCAGAAGAAGATGGTGGAACTGGATTAGCGTCCTGAGTTTTGGCCCACTCTTTTGACTCAGGTGAAGGCATTATAGCAGAGCCTATTGATGCCGGGTCTAGCAGTTGAATCGTTGTATCTTCCACATCCAGTGCGTATCCTGGGAACATGCTTCATCCTGATGACATTACAGGGAACTGTTCCAAATTTCAGGTCCAAGCATCTTAGAGAAGTCACATATTCTAGATCAAGTGGAAAGTTTGCTTGGCTTAGCTATCTCACTTTGTAGAGCTGCTAGCACTGCTAGTGACTGGAGAACAGATGATGTAAAAGGATTATATGTGTTTCATTCATTATGAATTCAATACATAAAACTTTATGAGAAGTAATCGGTCATTTCTTTATAGGTCTTGTAATAACCCGTCGCTTTTAATGGTTCTTATTTTATTACTATTGTTTCACTAATTAAGAAGTGATAACAGTCCTCCCCTTAAATGTTGAACGCTTGCTTGATGGGAGCATACGGTGAAGGGATTTGAGTATAAATAGGGAACTCTTCCTAAGGCTTTCAAAAAATTGGTTATCGAAAGAAAAACCTAATAAGTGGAGGCATTGAGTCCCTGATCAAGAGCACATCTTGAGGGCATACACCATCAGAGTGCGATGGCTCGTTGATTGGAAGAACTCAATCAAGATCTATCGAGAGGAGGAGGAAGATCAATCAAGATCCATCGAAGAAGGAAGATAGAGATCCCTAGAGAGAAGGAAGATCGAGATCCCGTGCAGCTGATTCAAAGAAGATCGAATTCCTTACCCTCATCAGAAAGAACATTAATAATAATGGCTGGAGGTATTTATCGATCATAATAAATATATTGATATCGTATTTCCACATATTTGATATCGTGATCAATATATTTAAATTAAGTCTTACATTTGGTATCAGAGCTTTTTAAACCTCTGCCTTATTTTGTGAGTGTTTCTATCAAAGTTTCTCTTTTCAAGCAATTTATGCCGCGTGTTTTCCGTTTTCAGTTTTTCGGATCTCAGGTTTCGATTTTTTGCTCAGTTCTGATTTTTGTTCACGGAATTGAGCAGAAACCATTAAACCTATCTCAGATTCGATTTTTTGCGGAAACAAAACGTGGCTCTTTCTTTTCTATTAAAGATTTCTTTCTGGCATTAAAGGTTTCTCGGATTTCTTTTTGGTATTAAAGAGATAGCATTAAAGAAAGGAAGAGAAAAGAAACGTAGCATTAAAAAAAAAAGGAAAAACTAAAGAAAAGAAATGCAGCGGAAATGTGGCTTCCATAACCACATACGGTGACATATTAAAAAAGAGAGAAAACTTTTTCGGTTTTCGCTTTTCTCGCTTATGGTCTTTCCGTTCTCTCACGGATTTAAAATCTGGATTGGTTGAATTTTAAATGCATTTATTATCTGTTTAATGTTTTATTAAATCATGTAACATGATTTGTTTTTATCATTTGTTTCTTAAGTTTAAATTTTTGTATTAAAATACGCCTCCTGAGTCTCTATGCCTACGGTGTTTTGCATAGACTGGCCCAAGGGAATAATGAGCTACGGCCGGACGTGTTTTAATTAACAAAAATTTTTCTTAAGATGATAATTTCAAAATTCATTAAATAGATAATTGAAATGTTATCTTCTGTTCTGCATACTAGATTTATTCTATGCATGAATTTGGTGGTAGTGTAAAAATCACAGTGCAAATCCTTTCAAGGTCTGATTGGTCAGTTGGTGTCTAGAAAGGTAAAGAGATTGTGGTTACTTAATTGGTTCCGTTGACTGACCTAAGGAAAGCAACGGGGGGACCCCCACTTCTCTTTCACTGGCCTGGCCAATTTGACTAACTCAGATCTTGATTTGGAAATGTTACGTTGATTAAGATCACTACCTAATAATCATGCTAAATTGGTTAATCTATATGCATATAATGGAATTCAATGTCATGTGATCAATATGATGTTGATTAATTGAGGAGTAGCCACAGCATCTTTGATTAATCAAAATTATATATTGAGTTGCAAAGATCACATAAGGTTAGATGACATTAATTGTGACTAATTATATTAATGTAATGAATCTTATCCCACAGGAATTTTTGTTGCACTAATATAATTAATTAGGATGCGATAACAAATTATTTTCTTAATTACCCACAGGAATTAAGAAAGGAATATAATTTGTTAGTCACATCATTAAGCTAATGAGTCTATTTGAGTATAATAACTTAGCCCACAGGTAGTTATTGTATGTTATTGATTCATGTTATTGCATGTTTACATTGGTAAAACATGACATCAAGTTATATGCCTCAAATTCAATTACATGAACATGATTTTATTTTTATGCAGCTATTTTGCCTGTTAATATTTCTGATATGAAATGTGACATTCCCGATTTAAGTGGTGATAATTATAAATTATGGAAGGAGAGAATTCTTCTTCAATTAGGGTGCATGGATATTGACTATGCTATCAGGAAGGATGAACCACATTCAGTTACATCTACTAGCACTCAGGCTGAGATTGCTGCGTATGAACGATGGGAACGGTCCAATCGCCTCAGTATGATGTTCATACGTACTAAAATTTCTGCTAGTATACGTGGTTCAATTCCTGAGTGCAAAAATGTCAAGGAACTTCTGAAGGCTATTGATGCACAATTTGAGTCTTCAGATAAGGCAATGGCTAGCACCCTAATGACAAAATTATCATCAATGAAGCTCACTACGGTTGGAGGTGTGCGTGAGCACATCATGAAGATGAGGGACATTGCGGCTCAGTTGAAATCCCTAGAGGTTGAGATGTCAGAATCTTTCTTGGTGCACTTTATTTTGAGCTCACTCCCACAGCAGTATAGTCCCTTCAAAATATCTTACAACACACATAAGGACAAATGGTCAATTAATGAACTTCTGACCATGTGTGTTCAAGAGGAAGGGAGGCTGATTTTAGAAATGGGAGAAAGTGCACATTTAGTCACTCAGAGAAAGACTAAAGCTCCCAAAGCCAAACAAAGGAAAGGGTAAAGTATCCATCCATACAGAAGACAAGAAGGAGTCCAAGTGCTTCTTTTGCAAGAAGAAAGGGCATATAAAGAAAGATTGTCTCAAATTCAAAGCTTGGCTTGACAAGAAAGGTACTCTAACCTCATTCGTATGTCATGAATCTAATTTGGTTATATGTCATAACACATGGTGGATTGATTCTGGTTCTACATCCATGTTTCAAATACCTTGCAGGGTTTTCTAAATCAAAGGAAACCATTGGGAAGTGAACAAAGCATCTATTCAGGAAACAAGATGGGTTCACAGTGGAAGCAATTGGAATGTGCAGACTTATTTTACATTCTGGTTTTGTTTTGGATTTGGAAAAGACATTTTATATTCCAAGTTTCTCTAGAAATTTGATTTCAGTGTCAAGCTTGTACCAGCAGGATACTCCTTTAATTTCAATAAAAGCTCTGTTGATTTATTTTATAAATCTAAGCTTATTGGGAATGTACATTGTCAGACAATCTTTTCCAAATTAATTTGAAAAATAATACCACCTATAATGTGATGCACGCCCAAACTGGTATGAAAAGATGTGTTATAAATGAGAATTCCTCTATTTTGTGGCATCGGAGATTAGGTCATATCTCCATTGAGAGAATTAAAAGATTAGTAAAAGATGGAGTACTTGATACTCTTGATTTTACTGATTTTGACACTTGTGTGGACTGCATAAAGGGAAAGCAAACCAATAAGTCCAAGAAAGATGCCAAGAGAAGTTCGGAAATACTGGAGATCATACATACGGATATCTGTAGCCTAGATATGGATTCGTATGGTCAGAGATACTTCATCTCATTTATTGATGACTATTCACGATATATGTATCTATACCTACTTCATAATAAGAACGAAGCATTAGATGCCTTTAAGGTATTTAAGGCAAAAGTAGAGAAATAATGTGGCAAGCAAATTAAAATCGTGAGGTCAGATAGAGGTGGAGAATATTATGGTAGATACACTGAGAATGGACAAGCACCTGGTCCGTTTGCTTGGTTTCTTGAAGAAAATGAAATTGTTGCACAATACATCATGCCAGGGTCTTCTAACCAAAACGGTGTAGCTGAAAGGAGAAACCGGACATTATTGGACATGGTAAGGAGCATGATTGTCAGCTCTAACTTACCTAAATTCTTGTGGACTGAAGCTCTTAAAACTGCTGCGTATATATTGAATCGGGTCCCAACCAAGGCTGTTTCCAAAACGCCATTTGAGTTATTTAAAGGTTGGAAACCAAGTCTGCAACATATACGTGTTTGGGGATGCCCATCTGAAGTAAGAGTCTATAATCCATAAGAAAAGAAACTAGACCCAAGGACTATTAGTGGATACTTTATTGGATATGCTAAGAAGTCCAAGGGTTATAGATTTTATTGTCCATCTCACAGCACTAGGATTGTGGAATCAAGAAATGTAAAATTTCTTGAGAATGACTTGATCAGTGGGAGTGATCAATCTCAGTATTTAGCTTTTTCTGAGAAAGATCATTCAGTTATTCCAGCTTCCACTTCAAGTGAGGGATTGGTTGTTATTTATAGCACTTCTCAAACTCAATTAAGTGCCCAACAACCAGTCATTGAGATTTCACAAGCTGATGGTAATCTAGAAGATCGTGTTGTTCATCAACAATCAGTTGTGCAAGATACTCCTCAAGAGGTCATTGACACAACATTAAGAAGATCAACTAGAATAAAGAAATCAGCAATTCCTAGTGATTATGTTGTGTATCTACATGAATCTGACTATAACATTGGAGCTGAAAATGATCCTGAAACGTTTTCACAAGCCATGAGTTCTAAGGAATCAAACTTGTGGTTCAATGCCATGAAGGACGAGATGGAATCTATGGCATCTAATCGAGTCTGGGATCTTGTTGAGTTACCTGATGGTATAAAAGCCATTGGATGTAGATGGATCTTCAAAATAAAGAAAGACTCACAAGGCAACATTGAGAGATATAAAGCAAGACTCGTTTCCAAAGAATTCACTCAGAGGGAAGGAATCGACTACACGAAGACATTTTCTCCTGTATCCAAGAAAGACTCTCTCCAAATAATTATGGCATTGGTAGCTCATTTTGATTTTGAGTTACATCAAATGGATGTGAAGACCGCATTCCTTAATGGAGATCTAGAGGAAGAGGTTTACATGAAACAGCCTGAAGGATTTTTCTCTGGTGATGGTGAGCATTTGGTTTGCAAGCTTAAGAAATCCATATATGGATTGAAACAAGCCTCACGTCAGTGGTATTTAAAATTTTATGATGTGATCTCTTCCTTTAGTTTTGAAGAGAACATCATGGATCAATGTATATACCAGAAGGTTAGTGGGAGCAAAATTTGTTTCTTGGTCCTATATGTGGATGACATTCTACTTGCAATCAATGATAAAGGGTTGCTATATGAGGTGAAACAATTTCTCTCCAAAAATTTTGATATGAAAGATATGAGTGAGGCATCTTATGTCATTGGCATTAAGATCCATAGAGAAAGATTTCGAGGCATTTTGGGATTGTCTCAAGAAACTTATATCAATAAAGTCTTGGAGAGATTTCAGATGAAAAATTGTTCACCAAGTGTTGCACCTATAGTGAAGGGTGACAAGTTCGCTTTGAACTAGTGCCCTAAAAATGAACTTGAATGGGAACAGATGCACAACATTCCATATGCTTCAGCTGTTGGAAGCCTAATGTATGCTCAGGTTTGCACAAGACCTGACATTGCATTTGCAGTAGGAATGTTGGGAAGATATCAGAGTAATCCAGGTTTAGACTACTCAGAGCTGCTAAAAAGGTCATGAGGTATCTTCAAGGGACCAAGGACTACATGCTTATGTATAGATAAACTGATCATTTGGAGATAGAGGGCTACTCAGATTCGGACTTTGCTAGCTGCGTTGATTCTCGGAAATCAACATCAGAATTTATATTTATGTTAGCTGGTGGAGCCATATCATGGAGGAGTGCAAAGCAGACTTTGACTGCTACCTCTACTATGGAAGCGGAGTTCCTTGCTTGTTTTGAGGCTACATCGCAAGGTGTATGGTTGAAGAGTTTCATCTCAGGGCTTAGAATTGTTGACTCTATTACTAGGCCAATTAAACTGTACTGTGACAATTCAGCTGCTGTATTTTTGGCTAAAAACCATAAGAGTGGTAGTCGAAGTAAACATATCGACATTAAGTATTTAGCCATAAGAGAACGTGTTAAAGAAAACAAAGTGGTCATAGAATACGTTAGCACTGAATTGATGATAGCTGATCCTTTGACTAAAGGCATGCCAATTAAGAATTTTAAGGATCATGTGATAAGAATGGGACTTGGTTCCATGATATAATTGTATGGATAACAATTTGTACAAAGAAACTCTTATTTCAATTATTTGTTTATTTCTCATTCAGGTGTACACATTATATGACTTTTGAAAAATGACAAACCTTTCTTTTGGACTCTGAATAAACATATGGTTTATTCATTATGTTATGTTGTCACATTTGGAATAGTGGTAAAGAAATTGAATGCATTGTAATACATAGAAGATAATACTCAATTATAGAGGACCTATCGCTATGATTCATGTATTTAGTTTCTTGTTTAGTGTTGATAAAATATACGGACCAAGTGGGAGAATGTAATAACCCGTCGCTTTTAATGGTCCTTATTTTATTACTATCGTTTCACTAATTAAGAAGTGATAACAGCCCCCCCCCCTAAATGTTGAACGCTTGCTTGATGGGAGCATGCGGTGAAGGGATTTGAGTATAAATAGGGAACCCTTCCTAAGGCTTTCAAAAAAAGGTTATCGAAAGGAAAACCTAATAAGCGGAGGCATTGAGTTCCTGATCAAGAGCACATCCTGAGGACATACATCATCAGAGTGCGATGGCTCGTTGATTGGAAGAACTCAATCAAGATCTATCGAGAGGAGGAGGAAGATCAATCAAGGTCCATCGAAGGAGGAAGATCGAGATCCCTAGAGAGAAGGAAGATCGAGATCCCGTGCAGCTGATTCAAGGAAGATCGAATTCCTTACCCTCATCAGAAAGAACATTAATAATAATGGCTGAAGGTATTTATCGATCATAATAAATATATTGATATCATATTTCCGTATATTTGATATCGTGATCAATATATTTAAATTAAGTCTTACAGGTCTGACATTCCACGTGATAAGAAAAGTTTAACAGTAATTTCTTCATCTTTCCTGTAGGCGTTCACTTGGTTTTTTCACATTAATGGAGGAACAAAGGCAGGGAGATTATACCTAGAACTTTTGTCAGAAGAGGGTTGCAGAAATCTCTCCAGAATTCTAACAATGGAACGAGTGGAATCAGTTAATCCAGATGATACAACCAACAGAGACCTGCCAAGGCGTCGGATATTTTCTATGATATTAATGCCCAACAAGTTGTCATTAGATTGGAAGCTTCAAGATGTGCAAGTGCCCTCAAGGGTTTCATCTAGAATTATAGGCGTCTGATTTGGTCTGGATAAGGCATTGGAATTACGCCAAGGCCCCCATGAATGAAGCCTAGAGCCACCACTGACAGTTTGTATCACTGTATGCATATTGATGTTGGCAACCAAAACTTAGTCAGATATGAATTTATTGCATGATATTAGGGATATAACTGAGTCGAAATAGCTCGCGAATAGCTTGAAATTAACTTAAAAAATATTTGAAACCGATTGGTTACTTTTCGAGTCGAGCTCGAGCTACTCAAGTATATTATCGAGTAAGTATTAAAATACTCATTTCAAAAAGCTCGCAAGTTTAATCGAGCTTACGTAATTTTACTATTTTATTTTTATAATTATACATATTTACAATATTATCCTAATTATATAAAACTTTTAATTGAAAATATATTTTATTTAAATTTTTTTTTAATTTTTACATAAAAATTTGAGTCGAGTTAAGCTCAAGTATATCGATTATTTCATCGAGCTTGAGTTCGAGCATTAAATAAGAAGCTCGATCGAGTTCAAGTTGAGTTTTAAGCTTTAAATTTTAGAGTCGAGTCGAGCTCGAGTTTGATACTTTGTTAACTCGACTCAGCGCAATTACACTCTTAGGCGAGATTGTAAGTTTCCGTATGACTTGGTGCCCAAGACCTAAACTGAGGTGGTATATCCATGCAAGCGCAAAAATTAGGTCTTGGAAGTAGCTACCATCCATCAGTTTCTGTTAGTACGTAACATGGAACGGTATGTGCTAATTGGCGTGCTGGCTTGAGCAGAGTGAATCAGCATTCATGGCTCACCGTTTTCCGAGTGCACTGAAGCTCACCATCTCACAGCCAAATGTCATGTTATTTTAAGAACTAACCCATGTATCAGAAACATAAGAACGTTAGGATTGACAGCAATGATGTCAGTGCTAATAAACACCATATACAAGCCATCCAACACAATCGCAGCCCTCCATCTACTTTGATCATTTGTACAATGTAATGGGAGGGGTCTAGTTATATTTAGTGCATAAATGTATGTATATATACCAGATTTCACAATGACGCCTTACAACAACCAGGGTTGTGCTAATTAGAGAGGGAAGAAGTTTTGCTGCACTGAAAGCGGTGTAGCAAGCGCACATCAAACCCGATGATTGGTGTGCATCGCACGCGCATGCATGCCAAAGATAAAATTATTTGTTTCTATTTTGACACGCATATGCGCATGCAGTGCGTATCAATTATCGAGCACGGTGCAGCAAGAGCTGCACCAAATGCGCATGCTAAAGATAAAATTATTATTGCATACTTTGGCATGCAAATGGGTATACACTATACAGTAGGCATCAATCATTAAGCATTATGCGGCAAGCCTTTTCATTAGAGCGCCTTATAATAGCTGCTGTATGGATTCATGAGCCCATAAAAAGTCCACAGGCTGCGTTTGGATGTTAAAAAGTTATTCTGGGAATAGAATACGAATTCTATAGGAATAGCTTATTCCTTTTATTATTCCAGATTTCTGTTTGGATGAAAATCTGGTATTCCATGTTATTCCAGTATAATTAATGCAGTGTTATTCCAAATGATGTTTGGATGACATGGGAATAAGCATGTATTCCAGTAGGAATAGATGAAGAATTTTTTGAAATTCCAAAGATACCCCCTTTCAATAAAAATGGTTTATCAATTTTTATTTTTAAAATGACTTGAATAAATTATTATTTATTAATAAATAAGGTAATAAATTAATTATTATTAATAAAATAATATAAGAACATACTTAATAAATTAATTTATATTAATAAAGAAAAAAAATAACATACTTAATTTATTATTTTTATTAATAAATTTATTTAATTTTAAATTATATTATAAATAAATAATTTAATTTATTTAAATGATTATAAATAAATTTATTTAATTTATTTAATTTAATTTCATCGGTACCTGGAATAGCTATAGTGAAAATAGAGCTATTCCATGGGGTATCATGAAATAAGAAATTGAAATAAAAGGATTGACTAAAATAAAAATTTTAATGGGGCCCACACTCTTTTTCATCTTGTTTGAGGGAATAAGCCAGAATAAAGGCCTGTTCCGAGCCTTATTCCCCTGTCCAAACACAGCCAAAGGTATAAAGTGCCGACAAGCAGCCGCATCCCAACCGAAAGCTGGGCAGCAAGGCTAACACAAAAGTCCCATCGACGTAGCAGCTCTAAGAGCCTATTAATAGAAGAATCTAGAGCATGGCTTTGAGGTCTTGTTACTGTGAACCTACGGTGGCTCAAATCTCGAAATGGTTGAACCAAAAGGAGTCGCAGATTAGGTTCCAAAACGTTAGGTGAAAACCACATGGGCGAATCGAGTTGCTTCACGTGGAAACGACTGCGACTACATACGTGTGGCCAAAACTGAGAGCATTCGGACGTGGCTTTCAAACTTTTAGCAACATGATCACATGGTTAGAATGATTGTTCACAGGATCCAGTGCTATAAGTACTTGCGCCAGGGGCTGCCCGATAGCATCAAAGAGCAAACATGGCATCCCAGAGAGCTCTAGTTGTTGCATCTTTTCTCGTACTTTTTTTTAACTTGGACACGGCTAAGGGCCGACCGGTGAGGAAGGACTTGGGCGTGGGTTTGGGTGGTGGGTTAGGGCTTGGCGTGGGACTTGGGCTTGACTTGGGAGGTGGCAGTGGCGTATCCGGTGGATCGGGCTCAGGCTCTGGCTCTGGCTCTGGTTCTGCTTCTGCCTCCAGCTCGGGCTCTGGATCAGGCTTTGGTGCATGGTCTGGGCCGGGCGTAGGGTCTCATGTTTCTTCTGGTCAGGGTGCAGGTCTTGGGTCTGGTTATGGCTCTGGCTCTGGCTCTGGCTCGACATATGGCTCGGGCTCGAGCACAGGCATGGGCGCATCATCTGGCTATGGTGGAGGGTCTTACACTGGGGCTGGTGGAGGCTCGGCATCGAGTTTTGGTTCTGGTTCTTCCAATGGAGCGAGCTCGGGAGCGGGCTTTGGTGGTGCATCATCCGGTTTTGGCGGAGGTTCTCGTGCCGGAGCAACAGGGGGCTCGGCGTTTGGTTATGGTTCGGGTTCGACCACCAGCGGGGGCTCGAGGTTAGGGCCAAACCCTGGGTCAGGCTCGGCAGGGGGCTCTTACGCTGCCCCAACTGGGGGTGGGGCCTCCGGCTGCGCACCTGGTTCCAGCTCTAACTCTGGCCAGGGCTCTGATACGGGTTCGACTTCATCATCCAATTCCGGGGGGAGATCTGCTGCTGCTGCTGCTTCGGGCGGGGGCCCTGCCTTTGGTTCTGGCTCTGGCACCAGTTCCGGTGCTACCTCTGGCTCCAGCTCAGGAGCAAGCTCCGGCGCATGGTCTGGCTCTAACGAGGGATCTAGTACCGATGCTTCAGGCAGGGGCTCAGGAACTAGTTCCAGTTCTACCTCTAGCTCCACCTCTGGTGCATGGGCTGGGTCTGGTGGTGGATCTTATGCAGCCTCTACTGGAAGCTCCCACTCCAACTCTGCTTCCGGTTCCTCCTCTGGTTCGACTTCAGAAGCTGGTTCAGGAGCATCATCTATCAGCAGGGAGGGTTCTTCTTCGGCTTCAGGCAGTGCCAAAGGTTCTGCTTATGCCTCTGGATCAAACTCAGGTGAAACCAGTACTGGTGCAGAGTCTGGTTCCGAAGGAGGATCCTATGCTGCTTCTGGTACTTCTAACTCAAATACAGGTGCAGGAGGATCAAGTGCATTTTCTAGTTCTAAAGGAGGATCTTATGTTGCTTCGGGATCAGGGGGCTCGAACTCAGGGTCTACCACCGTCTCTAGCTCGAACTCTGGCGCATGGTCTAGTTCTAATGGAGGATCGAACAGTGGCTCTTTCTCAGATTCTAGCTCTGCGTCGAACACGATCTCGGGAGCAGGCTCTGGTGCATGGTCTGGGTCAAACGCAGGATCCTACGCTGCTTCTGGTGGGGGCTCCAATTTCGGCTCTACTTCTACCTCTGGTTCGAGCTCTAGAGCGGCGTCTGGTGCATGGAGTACTGGCTTTGGCGGGGGCTCTGACGCTGCTGCTGGCCAAGGCTCTGCCTTTGGGCAAGGAGTTGGTGGTGGATATGGAGTTGGCTCTGGATATGGTGAAGGCACTGGATATGGAGTTGGCTCTGGATCTGGCTTTGGTCAAGGTCGTGGGTATGGGAGTGGTTCTGGGTATGGCTATGGAGTCGGCTCTGCTGAAGGGCATGCAGACATGAATTGGAATGGATCTGGCATGGGACGTGGCCAAGGATATGGCTATGGACCCGGCTTTGGGTCTAAGGGTGGGCATCTTTGATCGGGACGTCTTTGTAGGCTAGCCTTCAATCATCAATAAACCTGGAACCCTTTCTTTCTTTCTTTCTTTTCTTTTAACTCCCCATAAATAAACATGGAACCCGTCTTCTGTATTTGCCTTTGTTTTCTTGCTCGCAAGGTGAACCTGCTCTTATGTACTCAAGTTGTGCCGCTTTTGATCAAATTTAAATATTTTGCATGGTGTTGCGCACCAAGATGGCCAATTGTGTTATACCATCGAGAATTACGCTTCTTCACTCAGCTTACTCGACGGTTTCATCTCTCTCTCTCTCTCTCTCTCTCTATATATATATATATATATATATATATATGAGGCAACAAGGAGAAGGCCCAAGGCCTAATGTGATTCTCTACTGTTAGGGTTAGGATTAGGGTTGAAGAAAATTTGAATTTTATGAGCCCAACTTACACCCCTAGGCCATCATCCAAAGCACAATCTTCATAATAGGAAATTAGATGGATACAATCCTTACTAGCAAGGCACTAGCCAAGTATAATATCTGTTAGCAAAGTATTAAGTATAATCAACTCCGTTTCAAAATACGTAGTAAAATATATCCGATCGTAATCTATATTTTACTAATCCATCAGTAAAAAAATGCATTCAAAGCGAAATTTCAAGCATGCATGCACCATATCTCAACGCAACATTTGCATGTATAATCAGGAAACATGCACTTGTCAAATCCCAAATCAATCATGATATTAATATTTTATTAAAAATAAGTATATACATAAGTAACAGTATTTTCAACAAACTCTGATTATTTCTTTCGCAACCTATTGACTATCGGATAAATTCAACTAACTTTTAACATCATCATCATCATATTACATGATGAGGGATAAAATTATCATTGCATTAATACCCGCACGCGTCGACAACCGGATCAAGTCCAATCCCAACATCTTGTTGGCCATCTGTCACATCCACCAAGCAGCGAAGCCCAATCACCCTGCGTCGGGGCGCCCTGACGACTCGAGTCATCCTCGGCAGCCCGAGCTATCTTCATACCTCGGCAGCCCGAGCTATCTTCATACCTCAACAGCCCGAGCTACCTTCATACTTCGGCAGCCCGAGTCATCTTGTGCTTCGGAAGACCAAGTTGTCCCTTGCCTCGATCAAACTAAGGTACTCGAATACCTCCGCAAAATCCGGCACGGAAGAGTTTGAATTCGCCATAATTGAATAAGATTCCAAACGGAGAATCATGCCCAAAAGTGGCCTAAGGGCCATAGGGGTAGCATAGAACCTACACGATCGCTGAATCTCAAGGCATCAACTAGCTCTTCTGGCCGTTGATCTTCTAACCGACAAGATACGGACCCTACTGGCCTCGTAACGAACTTGATTCGAATCCGTTTCGAATCTTAACAGCTTTCAGACCCCTCGCAACATGCCCAAGGAACTAGATGATCGCCTATAAATACCACAACCCTCAAATCTCTCAGGTACATACTCAATCATTGGCTCTCATACTGAAGAACTCCATTGAAGCTCCCACAGAGCTCGAAGATCTCGAAAGATAAACCCATTTAGGGGAACTCTTCTATGAGAGTCTTCTCCTCACATCTGCTTGTTGTGAATCTTCACTGATTTGAACTTCGGAGGGTCCCTCGTGGAGGATAACCCCAAGAAAATCATCTGCGTATGGACTATCTTGTAGGTTCCATCCCGGGCATCGAGATCATCGTTTGGATTCGGAGCCAGAGCGCACCCGAGTCGGAGAACGAATTTCCGTGGCAACATTATAAGATCAAAATTAATGTAGGATTATCCTGATGATATTAAATCCCTATTAATACAGATAAACTTGTATGAAGGAGTTAACTATTTTTATTTCTCTTAATTATAAAGAGTTTTCTCAAAGTCCATAGATTTTCACTTTTTATTAGGATACTAATTTTCTAAAACTAATAGGTTTCGTACTTCTTGCAGAATTTCTATTTCCTAAAAAAGAGATAAATATCAAATAAATATCTAAAAATAAATTTCTAATTTTTTTATATTTCTAACTCATCTAATATGAGTTTTTGAAAGAAATGAATATAAAAGTTTATGTAATATTTAAGAAAAATCAGTCTTAAATTATGGTCTATAGAATGCATCATTTTCTAGGAGTTTGCTAGCACTCACATATATTCACTAAATTGCCTATAACCTACTCAACTAATCTCTATTTTAGATTTCTCTTATATATAAAAATATATTTCTCACTTCTATTAGATTTCTAAATCATCTAGCATAAGTTTCTAAAATAAAAAATATAAAAATTTAGGTAAAAATTTAAGAAAAATCATCCTTAAATGATGGGCGATTGAATGGCATTTTTTGTAATTTTTTAAGAAGCTCATTAATACTTGCATGTATTCGTTTAGTTGTTAATAATTTCTTCATTCAACCTTTATTTTAGATGATTCAAAATGCATTGCAAAGATAAATTGATGCCAATGATGTAAAAGGGACATACTAAGAAAATTTAGTTAGAATAATTTTGATGAATCTTCATATTCGTTTTCTTAAAACTTAATTGCGGTATATCATTCAATTCGATCTTTAAAAAGATCTTAAAGAATATAGAGGCTGGAAATAAGTATTCGAGTGAAGAGAAGGATATGAGGCATCAACATTATATATCTCTTGCAAAGTACCCGATTCATTGCACATGTGCCTATTATTCATGAGTTTAGCCATTTTTATGATAGTTGGTAACAGATAGTTGAGTGAAGAGGGGAGTCCTAGACCTCAATATTTTGGTTTTCCTACAAAAGCATTTGATATATCACATGAGATCACAAGTTAGATGTTGGAGGATTAAGTCATTATTGGTACTTGAAATGTCAGTTAGCAAGCTCATATATTTTTTTAAATCCAGATCAGGTAAGGGATTAAGAATAGGATGATACATTTACATAGAATGAGTTTATCTTTCCTAAAATACTCTATCGAATGATTTCGACTATAAGATTGACCATTAATAATAATGAAAGGGTCAACAAATTATTATAAACATTGGTTATTAGAAAATATTGATATGTTATTTTCTTTAGTTATTTCATTTAATCAAAAGTAACATGCAACAAAAATTTAAACTGTCCAAGCCTTCCACTTAGATATTTTGCTATATTATAATATCATATTTGAAGATCAATTGCAAAGAAAAAAAAGAGAGCAAAAAATCATAGCTAGTAGGTTACATGCTCATATATATATATAGCTAAAATAAAGCTTAGCTTCCGCCGAGCTCTCCGATTGCTGCATAGATTCCTATATTAATAATAATGGGATAAGTTAACTAGGATTGGCTAGCAAAAAATCGCAAAGAGTTACAATAGAAAGAAACTATATTCTATTTATTTTAATACTAAGTAAACATTATGAATATGCTTAGTTTATGTGATTCAAAATTGATTACTACTAAAAAACCAATAACTATAATTATTTGTAAGAGTAGATTTTTTTTCGAAATTTGGCTCTCTGACCGATGTTCTTCAATAAAGATGTTATTAAATTCCCACCAAATTCATGGTTGTTTTGATGTTTATATTTTAATTTTTTGATATGTAGCAAAATAACTTGAATTTTATATCATTTATTTACCATGGGACAAGTTTATGAGTATGCTCGATCAAATTCCTACACTTCTCACATTCTATGTTATTTAAATCTTTCTAGCATTCTACATGATTATTAATGATCATTAATAGCAAGAAATATCTCTTTCTCACATTCCTTATGTATATGGGTTATTCAAATTCTTATCCCATTCCATATAATCATTGGTGATCATTAATGGCAAAAAGCAAACATTCAACACCATCTATCAGCAAGAAACATGTCCTCACATTCTACATTTTTATTTGATTTAAATCCTTCTCATATTCTACATGATTATCAATGATGAGAAGCAAATATTCAATTTCATAAATAAGATTGAGTTTCCATGTCATTTATTTTACCTATGAAGGAGATTGGTCTATCAATATTGGTATAACTTAATTACTTTATTTTTTTCTGAAAAATGGGAATCTTATACTGCGCTTTTCATAGGTTATATGCTCCTATAGTTTAAATAGGAGCCTAGTCACTAATAAGTTAAGCTTTCAACCTCGAGAAAGATTTTTAAGTTTAAAACCCTAATTATAACTCCTATAGAACACAAGGTTATACTAAACCTTGGATCAAAATTTCTTTCATATATAAAATTTCTTTTTCAACTAACATAATGATAAACACAAAAATAATCACCAGGTATTAATTAATAGGTCAAATTATCTTTATTATTTAATATTTAATTACTTTATATAATATTTTTAAGAAAAGCTCTGTCAACTTAAAGAGCTCGATTTTAGGAGTCCAACGATGTAAACGATACTCAAATCGGACTTAAAACGAGCTCAGAATTGAATTTACAAGGATTTATCTTTAATTGCATGAATCTCAAAGCAAACTCGGCAAACCGATTGCCGAGTTCATCAAATTTTCATGAATTTACCGTATTTTCTTCTTCTCCTCTGATTTCACCATTCCGCCAACCGATCAAAAATTAAATTGGATTGAAGACATTCAAATTCAAAGTTTAAACTTCGGATTGGAAGGAAAACTGGTTCTCTCCGCGTCTGCGCTCTTTCTACGTTCACGCTCTCTCCGCATTCTCTCTATAGCAGAGTCAAGCCTCTTCGACTACTATAAATAGCTTCGAGAGATTGTGAACGAGTAGGCTGAGAGAGGAGGAGAGGAATTTCTGGGTAACCGGCTGAGAGAGGAGGAAACAGAGGAGTCTCTAGTTCGGTTCGAAAAGAATAGAGAATCATGAGGAGTTTGGCCATGAAGCAGAAGCAGACCCAGGAGCTCGGCTAGCAGAAGCAGACCTAGGAGCTCGGTTAGTAGATCCGGAACCTCTTCAATGCTGTTGCTTTCTTGTCAGGGAAGAAGAATTTTAATTTTAAATTTAATATACTCCTTTGAATGTTATGAAATAAAGTATTTATTTATGTTTAATTTTTATTGAATGTTCTTCAAGTGAAAATAATTTTTGATTGATCTATTCTTTAAAAGGGACGGATTGTGATCCGGCCATACTCGAATTAAGATAGATCATATCTTAATTATTTTTACTGCCAATTATCTATTTATTTAAAATTTTAATTACGTAAATTTATTTCAAAATAGCCACTTAAAGTTCCTATAGATTCGACCCCTTACTCTTACTACACTATCTAAGATTAGTGAAATTAAGGTATTTTAATCGTTATACTACGGCACACATCACATAACTAGAGGTTGCTCATGTACAACTAAAATGGTTGTAGGGCAAATTGAAGCCTTATAGATAGGTAATTTATTTATAATAAAAAGAATTTTCTCTTCTAATTTTGTTCCTCTTTCCTCCCCTTCTTACCTTAGTCTAAGTTCGTCCTCTTTCTATCTTTTGTCCCACGACTCTTAAGAGGCCCATTGTTGCCTCATTCATCTTTGAACTTTACCGTGTTACCCTCTTCCACTGCTCTACACTCCTTCCACCCATTTCTTCATCTTCTCTATGCTTCTTAAGGCTTGCATTACTACTGACTCTTTCTTCATGGGTGCCTAGGTCCACTCCTAGGACATCATCACAAGTGACTTGATGGCAACTTCTTCAACCAAAAGGTCCTCGTGTCCATGAATGTTGGGTGTTCTGACTTGGCATCTGTTGGTAAGGTATTTGATGAAATGTGTGCAAGAAATCTCTTTTATCTAATTTTTTCTCCAATATAAACGGTAAGATTTCTTATAAATATTGCACCACAGCTTAAAATGCGACTTGAGTTACAATTGATGCAACTTCAACTACAATGCTCTAACCCTCAAGTAGACTAATTTCTAGAAGGATTAACTTATAAGATAGGAATAGTTCTCAAAAGCAAAGTTGCCAATTTTGTTTTGTTTCGGCTGAAACGTTTCGTTTTGATGGCTTATCCGAAAAGATGAACCCTACGTTTCGCTTTGAAAGATTTTTTCAACTATTTCAGCATGTTTTGACCGTTTCGGTAAAATATATTTCGGGGACCAATTTATGAATTGTTAAACCTTTCAGGACCATTTAATATATATATATATATATATATATATATATATATATATATATATTGTCAAAAAAATCCTAATTACTCTACCCCTCTTCTTTTAGTCGCATGGCCGTACTTCTCAAAAACTCAAACTCTTTATTTTTATGTTTTTATTATTATTTATGAAGAATATGAATTATGAACAAATTTATTATTTATATATATATATATATATATATATATATATATATATATATATATATATATATATATATATATATATATATATATATATATATATATATATTCCGAAATGAAACACCGAAACAGTCCGATACCGAAATATTTCACTACAAGAGAATTAAAATATAGCGACGCCCAAATGCATCGCTAATGCATCACTAAACATGCTATTGCAACGCAATAGCGACGCAATGACCGCGTCGCTAAGATGATCGTCGCAATCTTAATTTGTTGCAATTGCATCGCTTAACAGCGACTCTCTGCGACGCACCAAATGCGTCGCAATATTGCGACGCTCCTAAATGCGTCACTAATTTTAAAATTAAATTTTTTAAAAATATTTGCGACGAAAAACCTCATCGCAATTGAGTCGCTAATTAATTAATTTATTTTTTAAAAAAATTAATTAGCGATGCATTAGCGACTAAAATTGCATCGCTAATATTTCTAAAATATTATTATTAAATATTATGACGCATTCAATTGCGTCGCAATATTGCAACGCATTTAGTTGCGTCGCAATATTTAATAATAATATTTTAGATATATTAGCGACACAATTTGAGTCGCTAATGCGTCGCTAATTAATTTTTTTTTAAAATATTGCGACGCCAGATCATTGCGTCGTAATATTTAATAATAATATTTTGAAAATATTAGCGATGCAATTTTAATTGCTAATGCATCGCTAATTAATTTTTTTTAAAAAAATAAAATATTAAAAATTAAAACGGTTAATACAATTTCATTACATTTAAATATTGATCGAAACATTCATCACTCATATTGATCCAAACATTCATCATTCAATTTCCAAAAATAATTAATATATTAAAATTTTGAAGTTTTCATGTACAAAATATAAAAAGTAAAGAAAAAAATACATCAAGAATCCGCACGATCACGTGGAGGCTGGAAACCCTGCGACATGCGGTTAACCATATCCTGCAACTGATGCATCTGCTCTCGCACGTCTGCAAGCTTCTGCTGAAGGCCTCCCGTACGCTGCTTGAACTCCTGCTGAACCTCCTGCCGAACCTCCTACCGAACGTCCTGTCGAACCTCCTGACAAACCTCCTCCGTGATAGATCTCCGAATGTCGTCTAAACGCTCGGCAGGAATATCGTTAGAATATCGCGAGCTGGAGGCCTGATGGGAAAAATATGCAGAAGCTCTAGTGCCCAGACCATAGACCCTGTGGTCTCGCGGCTAGACACCAACAGCCTCCAAAAACACACGTCGACTCTCCTTTGCTGAGAGTTCGACGGGCGTCCCCCCATCAGTGGAGTCGACCTGCGATGCCTGGGAGTGAAGCTCCTCGACTCGTGTCTTGAATTATAAAATCAACAATAAATGAATCAATAAATTTCTCTAAATAAAATTTTAGAAATTAACAGATACAACATAAAGCTAATTTCTTACCGTAACCTTCCGTGATCATGTATCGACCCAGGAACTGTCCCTCCTGGTGTGTTACCCTGAATAGACGAAACTCACCAGGATCTCCGCCCTCCTGCTCAGACTATAACAATAGAAAAATTGATATTAATGTAAGTATTTGTAAATAACTAATTAGTAATTAAATTATTATATTTTTTTACCATACGTCGTTTGTGCTCCTGAATCGAAATGGAGCTCGAAGTGTGGCGGAAGAGACCCGTGCCAGGACTGCCCTCTCGGATCAGTGGTTCGTGCTGGCTGATGCGGACCTCCTGCGCCAGCCATCAGATTGCCAGACCTGCTGCCACTTGTGCCAAATACCCTCTGGCACATGCGCAGGACGGTGACCCGATGACCTCCAACGATGAAGCATGTCGGAGTATCGGCATCCCGTAAGAGTTTCCCATGCTGCCCTAATGGCATCATGGCTGGCAGGGTCCCACGTAAACTTTTTTTGCATTAAAATAAATAGTTAGTTTCAGAATTTATTAAGATTAAGAAATTTTATATCAGTGATAAATTGTATTTAATAAGTTTACCTGAAACTCTGAAAAATAAAACTCCATCGTGGCTGCATATACATGGCGCCAATCATAGCCACTGGGATCCGCACGCCTCTGAAATATGGAGCTGATGTGGCTCGATACATGATGCTGCTCAATAAATCTGTTAAAAAAATGCATGTTTATAAGTAATTGACTTAAAAAACATAAACATATATTTTAATTAGTATATACTTACAGCCCATGAGCATCCAGTCGAAGTACGGTGCGGCCGACGGTGGAAGAACTCTCGGAGGTCTGTGCCGATCGGCTGGATGATAATACCAATGCAGGATCACCGCCGACTGCTAGAGAGATCGGAGGCTGTGCGATGTGTGAGATCGAAACTCTCCATCTCTAAAGCTCATGTGATCTGATGCGGCAGGGCTACGTCCCTGCTCACTCCGTCCGTCGTCGGTAGATCTACCTCGGCCCATCATACTGAAAATACTAAAGATTCATGAATGTAATTACGATTAATGATTGAATATGTAAAAATATAACACTTATAAAAATAAATTAAATTTTAAAAAACCTCTATGTTTAATCGGTTTCATTTGTTTCGTGAAATCTTGGTTCAACATCCGATGCTGTATCGGACTACGATTCAGTTTCATTATCATCGGAAGGAAACCGAACATTTGCATCCGCTATTTCTTGGACATCACCATTTGGATCTCTAAGTGATGTTTCAGGAGCCCTTGTGTCGTCCTCAATTGCATGCATTTCCATCTCATCCTCTTGAAATGCAGGGCACTCGGCTGATTGACTTGATGAACTCTCCTCTAATACGATTGTTAAACGTGGGACGATTTTAGAAACAGCCCACCAATCTCGCTTGTCGTTGCGCAAACTTGGATATCCACAGTAAAACACTTGCTGAGCTTGGGATGCAAGGATGAATGGGTCATATTTTTGCAATCTTCGTCGATGGTTCACTTCAACCAAATTGTAGTCGTTATGAACCCTTTTGCCCACAGGAACTGTCGGATTGAACCAATCGCAACGAAACAATACGGTTCGTTTCATAGGCCAACCGAGATATTCAACTTCAACCACCTCTACTAACTTTCCGTAATAATCCTGCATATTTGCTCCAACACTTTCTCCTTTAACACACACGCCCCAGTTCTGCGTGCCTCTTGAAGCTGCTAATCGTTCAATCTGAAATTTGTACCCATTAACAAAATAGCCAGTAGAGGTTGTTACGGTCTTCAATGGCCATTGCGATAGACATTTAATGAAAATATTGTCGGTTGTGGACCATGGACCGTTTACCTATAAATTAATAAGCTATTCACAACCAATTCAAAAAAAAAGCCATGATTGAAATTGATTGAGTGATACTACTCACAAATTCATAAAACCAGTAAGCAAACTCCGTTTCTAACTTCTGCCCAATTGCAACTTGACTGATGTCGGGATTCATCTGTCGTTGTCTATCACAATACATCCTTATGGGATGATAATGGATTAAAACTATGTTAGCAATTAAATATTATGGTATATTATAATTTAAATTAGAAGTTCCAATTAAGCATTGAAGTATACACTTACTCAATATATGGATCGACTTCTCTACAGTTCATTAGGATGTAATAATGTGCTGCATTATACTCCATATCGCTAAGATTTCTTGACTTCTGCCCCCCAAATGAACGGCCGATACCTTTAAAAATTGATATTCTACCGTCATTAGGTTCTCCTTCGTCCACACATACGTCATCGTTACGACCAAGATTTTGGCTCCTCGTGTGGACGTGACCCTCAAAGTAATGCGAGGCAAAAGCTGAAACTTCTTCGACCAAGTGTGCATTACATATAGAACCTTCAACCCTTGCATTTATTACGCACATTATTTTTTAACTTCTTAAGGTACCTATATGTAAAGTTGAGACAAAAAATTAACCAATTTTCTTGCAATGAAATAATATTTGAAATGTCAACATGTCTTAATGATGTATATATTTACCTCTCGAAAGGATACATCCATCGATACTGCACGGACCAGCTATGCTCACTTTGTATGGCAAGTGAACCGGTAAATGCTCCATTGAGTCAAAAAATTGGGAGGAATATTCGCCCCAGCTTGCATAAAATAATTGAATTTCCTCCTCAAGCCTTGCCATGGATGCAGAAGTAATGACTGCGGCATACAACTCCTTGAAGAACAAACTGAGCTCCGTCAATGCCTTCTAGACATGTTGCGGAAGCAACTCACGAAAAGCTATAGGCAATAACCATTGCATGAAAATATGGCAGTCGTGACTCTTCATGCCGAACAACTTGAGCTTATGCATGTCCACACACCTACCGATATTTGAGGCACAACCATCTGAAAATTTTAACCCTTTAAGCCAGTTACATAAAACTTCTCGTGAATTTCTGTCAAGAGTGTAACAGGCTTTAGGATAGGTCCCGTCGGCACTCCTCCTCAAATCACCTCTTCTGTAATACTGATTAAGTTCTTCTCTTGACTTTGCAGTATCTTTGGTTTTTCCCGGGATTTTAGCACCATGTTAAATATGTTATCGAAGAAATTTTTCTCGATATGCATAACATCCAAGTTGTGCCGGATGAGATTTGTGCTCCAATAAGGCAAATCCCAAAATATACTTCGCTTCTTCCAGTTATGTTCTTTACATATACGGCCATTTATTCTATCTGCATCTGGTTCCCAAGCATACCTCAACCCCAAATGCTATAGTATCAAATATATCCGTGCCGGACCTAACTGGTTTGGTGAATTTTTGTGACTGCTTTGTTCTTCCGGAAGGCGATCAAGTTACGCCTGTAAGGATAATTTGAGGGCAAGAACTTCCTATGATTATCAAACCATGACTGCTTACCACTCTTCTGCAATGTAAATGCATCCGAATCATACATGCAATGAGGGCATGCCAGACGTCCAGCAGTGCTCCAACCAGACAACATTGCATATGCCGGAAGTCACTTATTGTCCACATCAAAGTAGCTCTCATGATGAAATTCTGTTTCATAGAAATGTCGTAGGCTACGACTCCTGTTTCCCACAACATTTTTAATTCGGCCACCAACGGCTTGCAGGAAGACATCAATCTTTTCATTTGGATTTGATGGTCCTGGAACCAAAATTGTTAAAAACATTGCAGTATCTTTCATGCACTTCCATGGAAGAAGGTTATATACAGTCAGTATCACAGGCCAACATGAATACTGTTGCCCCGCTTGACCAAATGGTTGGAAGCCATCGGTACAAAGACTTAATCTCACATTCCTTATATCTTCAGCGAAATCAGGATGATTTTCATTGAAATGCTTCCAAGCTTTTGAAATTGATGGATGCCGCATTTCATCCTCTTTAGATTCATGTTTGGCATGCCATCTCATATCAGCAGCTGTAGCCTCAGATCTGTATAATCTCTGTAGGCATGGGGTAAGAGGAAAGTAATCCATCCTCTTGTAAGGCATACTTTCCTCCTACTTGTACTGGCTCCTCCTTTGCTATTTTATACCTCGATTGCCCACAAATCTTACACCATCGAACTTATGTTGTATTCATAATTCTTGTCAATTATACATATATGGATAGTGTTCTATATATATAGTCACTGACTTCTTAAGATTATTATGTCCAATATAAATGTTTGTGAAGACTAAAATATAAATCATTGAAACTACTAATTTGTTGCTGAAATTAAATAAATTTACAACAAGACTTTCATTCTAGCATTACATAATTTAATGCATCATTCAATTTGAAGCAGAATGTAAATAATCAAGACATAACAATTGTAAATAACTACAAATGCACAAATGTTATTGCATAAACAGCTATAAAGAAATAAAATAGGCTTGGCAGCTTATTGAACCAACATGATGTATCATGCCAATTCTCTAAAGCCACATGTGAAAAACAGTCATGAAATGAAGGCACAACTCTTAATAATAGTCATTATTAGGCTACCAGCTGCCAATCTAATCTAGGCCTAACCTAATGCATAAAATCTTGACTGTGATTAAACTAAACTTCATTCTTGTATTTGGTAAATGGGGGTGGGAAAAACCCCACCCCTACTATTTTTTTTAATAAACGGTGGCCAGTGGCCAGGCCACCGCTGGCCACGGAGGCAGCCGTGGCCGTCGTCTCCGGCCACGGCCGCCGCCGCGGCCGGATACCAAGGGGTGGGGAAAAACCCCACCCCTACTTTTTTTTTAAACGGTGGCCCAGCCACCGTGGCCGTGGCCGGCGCCTCAGGGGTCGGGGAAAAAACCCCACCCATTTTCAATTTTTTTTTAAACGGTGGCCTGGCCACCGTGGCCAGGCCACTGCCGGCCACGGCCGCGGCCGTGACCATCGTCTCCAGCCACAGCCAGCCGTGGCCTGAGACGACGGCCACGACACTGTCGTGCCCGTGGCCTAAGGCAAACGGGAGGGCAGGGGGGGTGGGGGAGGGGGGCTTACCTCGGTAGAGAGGGGACGCTGTCGAGGGGGGGGGGGCTGCCGCCGATGGTTCCTAGGGCCGGGGGAGAGGGCGGGGGAGGAGGAGGGGACGGCGGCGGAGTAGGGTTAGAAGAGAAAAGAAGAAGAGACCAGAGGGGGCTGGGCGCGACTGAGATTATATATTAGGGATTAGCGATGCAAATTGCGTCGCTAATCCCTCGCTATTTTTTTATAATTTATTTTGGATTAGCGACGCAATTATGCGTCGCTAACCCATCGCTAATTTGGCTTTTTTTATTATTTTCTAGAAAAATTAGCGATGCAATTATTTGCGTCACTAATGAGTCGCTAATTTGGCCGCAATGACCGACGGAAAATTTTTTTTATTTTCCGAGAAAATGTGTCTCTAATGCGTCGTAATATTTTTATTTCATAATTATATTTGATAAAAATTATTTTTTCTAAAAATAATTACGACGCATATGGTTGCATCGCAATGTTTTATTTTTAATTTTTTTAAAATATTTATTTTTTTAAAAAATATTGCGACGCAATAAATGATTATTTTAAAAAAAATATTTTTTTAATTTTTTGGTTTATTGCGTCACTAATGCGCGCTATTTAACGGAATTTATTTTTTTAAAAATTTGCGACGCACTGAGTTGCGTCGTAATATTTTTATTTGGCAATTATATTTGATAAAATTTATTTTTCACGAAAATAATTGCAACGCATGGTTGCATCGTAATGTTTTATTTTTAATTTTTTTTATAATATTTATTTTTTTAAAAAAAATATTGCGACGCAATAGATGCGTCGCCAAATTAAATTTTTTTTTAAAACTTTTCTAGTTTATTGCGTCGCTAATGAGTCACTATTTAATATAATTTAATTTTTTAAAAATTTGCGACGCAACGAGTTGCGTCACAATATTTTTATTTGATAATTATATTTGATAAATTTATTTTTCTAAAAATAATTGCGACGCATATGTTGCGTCGCAATGTTTTATTTTTAATTTTTTTATAACATTTATTTTTTTAAAAAATATTGCGACGCAATAAATGCATCGCAAAATTATAAATTATTTTTTTTAATTTTCTGATTTATTGCGTCACTAATGCATCGCTATTTAACATAATTTAATTTTTTTTAAAATTTGTGACGCACTAATTTATGTCGCAATATTTTTATTTGATAATTATATTTGATAAAAATTATTTTTCTGATTTGCATCGCAACCACGATGCGACGGTTGTGATCGATCGAAGCCATGATCGATCCCGGTCGGCGACAAATGATCTCGGACCGTCGTGATCGATTCGATCGGCGACGATCCGATGGTTGCGATCGATCGAAGCCATGATCAATCTCGGTCGGCGACGATCGATCTCGGACTATCGCGATCGATCTAATCGGCGACGATTCGACGGTTGCGATCGATTGAAGCCATGATCGATCCCGGTCGGCGACGACCGATCTCGGACTGTCCCAATTGATCCGATTGGCGAGGACCCGACGGTTGCGATCGATTGAAGCCACGATCAATCCCGGTCGGCGACGACCGATCTCGGACCGTTGCGATCGATCCGATCGGCGACGATCCGACGGTTGTGATCTATCAAAGCCATGATCGATCCCGGTTGACGACGATCGATCTCGAACCATTGCGATCGATCCGATCAGCGACGACCCGACGGTTGCGATCGATCGAAGCCATGATTGGTCCAGGTCGGCGACGACCGATCTCGGACTATCGCGATCGATCCGATCGGCGACGACCCAGTGGTTGCGATCGATCGAAGCCATGATCTATCCCGGTCAGCGATGACCGATCTCGGACCGTCGCGACCGATCCGATCGGCGACGATCCGACGGTTGCGATCGATCGAAGCCATGATCGATCCCGTTGGCGATGACGATCTCGGACCGTCGCGATCGATCCGATCGGCGACGATCCGACGGTTGCGATCGATCGAAGCCATGATCGATCCCGGTCTGCGACGACCGATCTTGTACCATTGCGATCCATCCGATCGCGACGATCCGACGATTGCGATCGATCGAAGCCATGATCGATCCCGGTCGACGATGATCGATCTCGGACCATTGCGATCGATCTGATCGGCGATTGTCTCGACGGTTGCGATCGATCGAAGCCATGATCGATCCCGATCGGCGACGGACCGATGTTGGACCGTCGCGATCGATTCGTCGGCGATGACCCGACTTTGCGATCGATCGAAGCCATGATCGAACCCAGTCGCGATGACCGATCTCGGACCGTTGCGATCGATCCGATCGGTGAAGATCCGATGGTTGCGATCGATCCAAACCATGATCGATCTCGATCGGCGACGACCGATCTCGAACCGTCGCGATCGATCCGATCGGCGATGACCTATGATTGCGATCGATCGAAGCCATGATCGATCCCCGGTCAGCGACGATTGATCTCGTACCGCGCGATCGATCCGAT